>JADNRX010000029.1:0-285976 GCA_015501595.1 Hymenopellis radicata | reverse complement strand
CACGTCTTCGCTATCTATTGATTGGCGCGGGTCCTGCATTGGTACCCGGGAATCTCGTGCATGATGATTCTGCAGTCCTGGGTTAGCAGGTCCTGCTGGGCTGGTATTGCCCATTCCGACGCGATGTTTGCTGTCGGGGCTGCTCGCGATGATGCAGCTCTATCTCCGTAGAGTCCCCCCTCATCCTCAGTGCGCGAGCCGACAGTAAAACTCGTGGCACCTCCTAGGGAGAAGCGCTCGAACCGTTGCCTACCCGCCCAAAAAGTTAGTGTGTTCATTATCAGTTGTATTAGAAGAGGTTTTTTGTGAAGTTGCCCCAGCACATTCAAGTGCTGGGACTTACCGGGGCTGCCAGTACGGACCACGTGGTCGCGTGCCGAGCCAGAACATACTCAGTTCCTCAGCTTGCGAAACTTACCTGTCTACTCAGTTCGCTACACCAAAGCATCAGTAAATCCATCTCCGCAAGGTTACCTTTCATCCACCAGACTACCTATTCTACCTATGAGTTGAGTGATATTGTATTATAGTGGGCAAAAGCATTTGCATTAGTATTGGATATATACATTTCAGTTTACGCGCAATAGATGTAACGAATGTGAGGGTGGTACCAACTCTAGTATCCCTGACCGCGACCTCTGCATTGACACGGAGCTACTTTCACGGAAGGCGCTGCTCTCTGTGCTCTGCTCCTGCGGCCTCGACTTGCCCATCGGGCCGTAGGTGGTATCTTTCGTAGGGCGCTGCCACGCCGGGATATCGGCCATGGGTAGTCTGCCTCTACCGTCTACGTGTGAGATGTCCTTATAAGTTTGGCAGCTGAGGCCCGCATGTCTGCGATGCCGGTTAGATGGATGAGGGGGATTGTAGGGGTGCGGGCGCGATTTCTCGACATTGTCCTGGAGCTTGTAGTACTGCGCGCCATGGAGAGACGTACCCTCAGTGGGGTCCTCCATCATGTCGTCGTCGTGCGGGTTTTGGCGGGAGTTACCCTCCACTCTGTCAGCTAGACTTGTGGGCGGGCTTGATGGGTGTGTCGGCCTCCATGCTCTGGCCCTCTCCACCGTCCTCGAAGGCAGAGCCAGGCGTCTCGCAGCTAGCCTGGGGTACTTGGCGGACCGCGCATGTTGGTGCCCAGCGGCGATTTCTCCTTCTTCCGCACCGCGTTCAGTGTCGTTGGCGTGTTTTACGCTTTGTGTTGGGTGCAGGGAGTGGGTCCACGGTTGGCTCATCATGTTGTTCGGTTTGGCATTGTGGTTGCCCGTAGAGAGCGGCCGGCCTTTGCCGTGGCCTATACCGTTGTCCTTGAGACATTTGTGTTCTTATTTTTGTAAGAACTACCGGTATTGTACAGCCCAGCTAGTGGTGCTGCTCGTCGCATTACGTCGACTTTGGGAGGGTTATACCTCCCAGTGGCATTTCCGCTCTCTACTCCCATTCTCAGTAAGTATCGGTGCGGTTGTTAGACCATCACCGTGCCCATGGGCTTCCTCTTGCTTTATGGGCAAGAGGCGTCTGTTTGCTTCCCCAAACATGCCAGGCAAGCTTAGGTACTGGTCCCTTGGGCCGCGGAGAGGCCAGATGCCGGACACACAGCAGGGGAAACGACTCCTTGGATTCGCACCGATCCTGCGCATTACTGGTGTCGCGGTGTGCCCAGGACGAAGGAAGAGTTGGAGGATGGCTTTCACATTATTGAAAGCCGTCTCAGCGGTTGGAATAGAGATCACCACGAGTCCTGACTCGAGTCGATTCGTGACTCATCAGGCGAGTACTCATGGGGGTCAAAGGCTGTTCATGACTCGCGCATGACTCGAGTCCCCTTGACTCACGAGTCGAGTCGAGTCGAGTATGTGACCCTGCGAGTCCGAGTTGATTCGCGAGTACTCTCCAGACTCATCTAGTATATTGCTGTAGTTAAACCTTATGGGTATTTTCATTGATTCATGTGTTCATGCACGAGTCAACACGAGTCAGGACACGAGTCAGATATTAGCCTTAGGCTGTTCATGACTCTCGCCTGACTCGAGTCCCCCTGACTCACGAGTCGAGTCGAGTCGAGTATTTGACCCTGCGAGTCCGAGTTGATTCACGAGTACTCTCCAGACTCATGCAACTCGTGGTGATCTCTAGGTTGAATACCGCGGGCTATCATAGTTGCGCACATTTATATGATGGCGTCGCGCATGGTGCCTCTACTTTGGGATGCCGTTATGGCGCGCTCTGTATAGTGGGGCCTTGATCATGGTGAAGACATTGCCAGCACGTATGCTACGTGTGGTACGGACGCTGCCATACCGGTGTTACCTCCTTTTAACATGCCCATCCCTGACATCAACGACTTGATTGGAGATCGTTGGAATGCGCGTAATTTCGCGCTCAGCGTCCTGGCTCATCATTCCCCCAGCACTGCCTCTTGTATGCATGGTGTCATTTTCGACACGGCTTTACGCGCTTATGGCGCGTCAGTGGCAGCACAGATGATTGCTACTGTGATTGCTCCCTCGATTCGCGGCCAATATGGCCGCACCTTGACCTGTGCGCAGCAGAGCCAACGTTACCAGTTCAACAGAGCTCTGGTAACTGTCGCTAGTCTCCCCGGTTTGGCTTTCGAATTGGTCCGCGACCACAATCGTTTGGTGGATACGAAGACGGCTTTATCCGTGGAAGCGCGCGAGAAGCTGAGGATTTGCTGTCCCATCATTCCTGTCCCGACGATGAAGAGGTTTTCCATCAGCTTAGGGAAGGAGATTTCCGAGCTGCATATCGCGCATCTTGGTTGTGTTAATGGTTGGACAAAGAAGATCTGGGATTTGATGTATCCTTGGGCGCATAATCAACTCGAGTACTGTAGTATTACTACCATAGGTTCGCGTCACAGGTCACGAGGCCTCATGATGCGAACCTAATTGTAGTTGGTCACTAGGTCACAGGGCCCTGTGAACATGTCTAAAATCAATCACAAATCTGACTTGATCTAAATTTTGCTTCTTCGGCCTAATTTTAGTAGTTTTTTCTTCCATTTTACACTATTTATGATGAAAATTGTCTATTTCTGCTGTTTGCATCTACTTTATAGGTAAAATTAAGCTAAAAAAGCAGAAAGTTAAAAATCTCAATAAATATAATTTTTTTAGGTCACACACTTTTGGCCAGCATGAACATGTTAAATAACATGTTCATGAGGTCACAGGTTACACTCTGTGAACCTATGGTCGAAATACTACAGTACTATGTGCGTACGGCGGGCGAGGAGGCGAGGAAGTTTTAGACGATGATTGATGATGACCGTTTGCGATGGCTGGACACGTACAGGTTCACATCTTCTCCCGAGTGGGAAGGCTGGATCGTGTTTTCGGAGAACGAGAAGGAGCGCCTGTGTACCGTGATGGATAGAGAGGTTTTCATGGAAGGTGTGGACCGGTTTACGACACGCGATATGGCTGAGGAGGGTACTTTGACATCTCGGGCACGTACTTCGGCTGACCACGAGTGGCGCCACTTTGGCGAGCATCCGTTATTCACACATTGTCGCCAAGACACGTTCATCGCTGCAAGAGATTTGGTGGGGATTTCGCTGGATTCTATTTCGCTTGGAAATGCGCCAGCGCTGCCTGAATTGCCGGTTGATACGGAAGTGGAAATGGTCACTTAGTTCTCTTTCGGGGGTTCTACGAGTGTGTGTGGCGCACACCCGGATATTATTGTACAAGGTGCTACTGTAGCGCCGACTGGATATTGGATATGATACAAGTCATGTAATTACGATACGAAGAATTGCTACTGTTTCGATTCGCTTGCGTTGTTTAGGCCCCGTTAGCGAATCAAGGAGGGGGTGTGTAAGGGATGGACCCAGGTAGATTACGTAGGTATATATCACTCCTAATTAGGTAGTAGTGGATCTTGTCTTTTACTTTTATGTGCGTACTTAGCTACTAGAATCCTACTCGGTTCTAGTTCACTTGGCACTCACGTAAGAGGACTTTTACACGGTACTAATCCTGCTGGTAGTTCGAGTGCTCCTGACAGTTCCGGTGGACCACCTGGCCGTGGTGAAGAATTTTCCGCCTGAAGCCCTCCAGAAATGGGTTTCAACTTGTTACTATCTATCTCACAAATTAATGCACATTCTTTCATGTATCGTACTCATTCTTATCCTAATTGTTGTTTCCTTAATTATCCAACTATAAACAAGCACGAGAAACAGTGCGACGCGATGGCAGCGGTATTCTGTCATCAATGGTCCCTGAGAACAGTCGACTGATAACCACCATCTCAGCCAGTGCGTTTCATCACGATACTCGCTGACGGCCTCTGCCCCAGACACTGGAAAGCAGGGATTGCCGCTGCACCGGAATTCAGTGCACGCATCAGTGGGATCAAAGGATCGGGTCCCGCAGTGAATTCCACTGGTCCGTTGTCTAGCAGTGTACGATCTACGAGCTAACAAGTGCTCTTTAGCGAGATGTGCCTGTGCAATCAGTAGACTTCTCTCTCGCTTAGACTTTTGTAGTAAATACTCGCCGTACTTGCCGTGTTGTAGCTAGAAAATAAACTTATTTGCTCAAGAACACACCCAAGAAGAGCCACCCATGAAGATATGACACCACTCAAAGAAGGACTCCTGCCGCACGAGACGTCCCCACTCCCTCCACCCCACACAAAGCATGAACACTATAAACCACTCAAAAAAACTCCACAGAGGCGTACTCTGGCGGCAGCGTGCTCGGAACACACGAAAGCACCAAGGAGTTGGCTGACTCTCGGTTGTTCCCTGTCGCTATTGCACACTAGTGACGATATTATACCAACATTCCTACTGTCTATGGCGATGAACAAAGGAGAATGGTAGAACGTTCACGATGTGCAAGAGCACTATGAAGAAGTAGCAAAGCTTCATTCACGATAGTGAGTTAAGACGCCTGGACGTGATATTCGTGGCATATTATACAGCATAGCATAGCGTGGTGCCCATAGAAGTGAAATCGCAACAAGGGCGTCTACTTCTCGGGATTGGGGTTCCTGGAAAGCATAGTAAGTACGATGATTTCGAGACGGACGACGAAGAAGGAAAAAAGTCAGATAGGAGCGAAAGACGTTAGATGCTTGTTTGTCAACAGATTAGTTTCAGTGTGAACTATGCGTGTTATTGTTGGATCATCATCCATGGTGCGAAGAGGACCAGGAGGAGCTTGGAACAAAGGGAGGATGACTCACATTCGCCGTTTGCCCCCAGGTAATGTTGTAACGTTAACGAAGCTAAAAAGGTCGTCGTCAGCGACGCCGTCGACGGTGAGCAAACCCATTTGCAAGACTCACCGACGGTTGTATAGGACTCTCTTCTTTGCCCGGCCCTTGGGAGTTTTCTTTTTCTCCTGCGCCTCAACCTTTGGCGTCTGCGACTTGACTTTTCCAGCACGAGCGAGGGAGCCGTGAACTAGACGAAGGCGATGAGCAGACCGTGGAGGACGGCGAGGACGACGGACAGACCTTTGCCCATATTGTCTTGAGTTAATGACCAGAGTTGTGCTCGACGAAAAGATAGTGTCCGCCTTTTGCCGAAGCTTTGTAATGTACTGTACAGTTAGAACTTACGGCTATTTCCGAGTTGGAACTCCGACAGTGTGCTACGTGACAAGAATTGTGACAATGTGGCGTAAATTTGACCTCACTGCTATGACCTTCGTTGTGTGATTCCATATGCTGTCGATACCCCCCCTACATACGAGGTGTCGTTCAAGACTTAGATTTTGGCATTTGCTGGCACATGTCCACACAAGCGTTGTCAGCCTGCTAATTACGACTCCCGCAGATAAAAAGTCCATTCAGTTCGTGGTCGATGCAAAATATATCATCATAGAATACCATCGGTATGTATAAACTACAGCCTATCCTCACTTCAGCGGTGGACTGTCGACATAAGACATATTCGGCATCCCCAGAGGATACCTCTCACCTACAATATCCGCCTCATCTGCCGCCTTTCTAATCTCCCCGATATCGCCTTCACTGAGCTTCACATCCAACGCGGCAACATTCTTCTCAAGATGCTACATAAGCCTCTCGTGATATAGACAGCTGCATCTACTGTTCCTTGCGAAGTGACGGGATGCTGCGAGGCGATAGGCGCACGATAAATCATGATTAATTCCACCACTGTAAAACTTTTATACTTGTATTATGTTGATTTACGGGGGCGCTGCTGAAGTTTTAGACCAGTCAGCACAAACTTCACAGGCAAATATGCTACCATCGTCCGCACAAGTGCTGAACAACGGCGCGAGTTAACGACGTGACGGTCCTGACCAGTTCAACTCCAAGGCACCGGTGCCACGGTTAACGTTGCTAACTGGGGCAATGTTCGCGGACGCGACGACGCGACCGTCTAAATCCGATCTCTGTTTTGTACCACCATCACCACTCTCAAGTATGGGCTACACTCTTCCTTCGCCTGACAGTCCGCGCGAGCAGATTCGCTCTCTCACAGCGGAAAAGGAAGCCATTGAAGCCGAGCTCGAAGCGCAGATCTCCATCCTCCAAGCGAACAACTCGACGATGCAATCGCCGCTCGTCGACCCGGATGGCTTCCCACGCGCAGACATCGATATTTACGCTGTCCGCGGCGCGCGTGTGAGGGTCATTGAGCTGCGGAACGACCTGGGCGGTGTCATGAGCAAGATCGGGACGGCGCTGGAGCGGGTCTATGATCCTATGATAGTGGCGCAGACGGAGGGTCCGCCGTCCGAGGACGGTGAGCAGAAGCCGTTTGCGAAAGTGAATGGCGTGGCGCCGGGGAGTCCTGCAGCGGAGGCGGTGCGTGCTTCCTGGCTAGATCTCCAAAAAATTGATGTCAGCGCTGGTAGGGCTTGAAGCGTGAGGATCTCATTGTCAAGTTTGGCCCGTAGTGCAGGGTTCTCCGCTTCAGGCAGTTGCAGAGCTTGTGGGTGCTAATGAAAATGTACGTCGTCGTTCAGTTTACAACGTTCTATTCACCTCAATGATCGAATAGCGGAGTATTACTATCAAGGTCCTACGTGAAGATAAGGTTGTCTTCCTGACTCTCGTACCAAAGAAGTGGGGTGGTCGTGGCATGCTTGGGTATGTCAACTACTATGTAGATTTCGTTGACTGATGTTCATGCATTTAGATGTCACATTGTTCCGTATCCATAATCGAGCCTGGTTCTTCAATCACTGTTGTATCGCCACCACATTTATTGTATCGTCTATTTCCGTGTTTACCTATGTAGTTCTGTTCGTCCGAACATGGGTGATGATTGTTCCGCTAAGGTTCATTCGGCCATTCAGATCGTTCAGACTCGGCGGCAGCTATGCTATCGATGGAAGATATTGTGGATCCAGAATCTATGAAGTGTTCCAGTGGTGCCTACATCCATACACAACAGCCAGCACTAGCTTCTTCTAAGAGACAACATTCGCGTCAATGCCTATGCACCGTTTCACATCTACACAAATTAAGTGGTGTGGCGTGCTATTTACTGCTTATAGAAAGCCTTGATATCTCTTCCTTGAGCAGATAAGACAATGAATATTCATTTTCAACATAATACACGTCAACTACTGGTCTTTCAAAGCCTCTGATTCTGTATCAGACGGTTTTGCCGTTAGAAATTCATGGTCCTTCGAATCAACGCGGGTCACCACGTTTGGAAACTTATTGTAAGGCAGTGGCGGTCGTCCCTCAACATGTGCATGACTTGTCGATAGCGCTGAGGCATGTTGTAGGAATACACCGGTAGTCGGAGATGCCAACTGCTCGGACGCGGAGTACACAGAAGGCATAACTGCTCAAGGGCTTCGGCCATAGTAGGACGTAGCTCTGCATCCTTCTGTAACATCCGGTCCCAGAGAGGGCGCAGAAAATGCAGAGGAGGATAGTAGTTCTGCGGATAGATCAATATTAGGCGCTGAACGAGAAAGTTGGAACCCAAGTTACCAGCGCCAAGTCGTCCGTCAGAACGAATGCCAATGCATAGACGTCGGCTGGGAAAGGATTGAAGAAGCCACGACGATTGTGGCGATTCTCGGGATAGTAGTGGATCACGGCGGCGACACTGGAACTGTTAAGGACGCGGGGATGGAGTCGTTGTCAAACCGTTGCGACAAGTCAAAGTCGATGATGTAGTACCGAGGCCAAATGTGTGTACGGGTCAGATGTTTGGAAATGCGAGTGTGGCTAGGAGTCGCCCATGCATGAACCGGATGATGGCCATGAGGGTATAGCTCTCGTGCATCCATCATCATGTTCAGTATTGAAATGTCTCTGCACGGGGTGACTAACGGTAAACCTGTAGAGGTCAATCGCTTACCTGTGAGCAACATGATGTCGATGCATGTATTCGAGGCCCTATCCGGAAATTAGAGACCGCTAAAAGATACAGCGCGTAGTACCTCGAATGTCTGGCGGATTGCATCGATTGCTTCCCCAACTGCATCGAATCTCGGCTGATCCATAGGATATAGCCGAGGCATAACGATTATTTGCGACTTTGGGTCAAATGGAGATTGCAAGACATCCCAGACTGGCACGCAGTGGTTTTGAGGGTCGTCTTTTCGCTCTGGGGCAGAAAAAAAGAGGGCTATTTCGAGCTCTTTGGGAGATCGCTTGGTGGAAAGACTTTTTAGCATAACGGGTTTCCCGTCGTGAGCTCGAGTCGCGTCCATGATAAATGGGTTCTATATTTCAATTACTGAGCGGTTTTACTGTGAAAGGAGGAAACTACGATACGCAACGTGATGGATAGGATCGTCTGCAGGATGATTTCTCCTCTCCTTCTCCGATAGCTCGAGCCATTGAGAGTCAGGTCGGAACTTGGAGCGCAAAAGATAGCCAGACTGCTCTAGAAACGGCTGGTGCTGGAACCAATAGCCTTCCAGAACCATGGTGAACTTCATTGAACACTCAGCAAAGATCTGGTGAAAGCTTGATTCACAAACCGATGTGACACCGCTTACATACCTGACCTCATGTCTCATCCAGCTAGAACGGTTTGCGGAAGTCTCCGGGCGCATCCAAATCGTCCAGGGACTTGATCTGCCCTGTGAGCAGCCCGCGTCCGAGCGGGGCGTACGCCACGACCGCCACGCCCAATTCTTGCGCGGTGGAGATAAGATTCAAGGGCGGACGCTCAATGTCCAGGATGAAGGGTAAGTATCGAGCCGGACGGCGGCGCCGCATCAGTTATCAAAGCATGGATGGGTGAATACCAGAGACCTTTAACCTCTCCTCGTCACTCCCCGCATTGCCATACGCGACACTCAACCCCATTCCACCAAATCCAATTGCGGAACAGTCGTGTCACCGATTTTGCGCTGAATACTGATAGTTTTCATGATTTGAGTGGGTTTCCAAGTTTCTAGAGAGCGCATTGCTTATATATGCCGATAATTGGGACATTTCGTAGTCGTTGCTTATGCAGAAGCTCCACCCGCGCTGACGAGTAAGGTAACAGGATTCTGCCGCACTACGCGTACGGCTTTGACGTGAGTACTTGGACTAAGATATTACGACGCACTGCTTAACGTACTTGTGTTGTTACTCTTGACTGCATAAAATACTTTCAGTCCTCGTCGGGGCTCTGAAAGGAAGCAGTAGAAGGAAGCAGTAGAATACCAGTGCTATACGATACCGTTCCGATACGTGTACATACATTACTGCAGATTGAGTCCTGACATGGTTCCACCGCCTCAAAAGAACGACGCGCTCACCGCGTTGGGTCCTATTCTGAGGAAGTAAGCATTCGTGCAGATGGTCACTCCAAGCAAAAAGCGTTCAATGCGACTACGTTTACACACGCCGCTCATCCCACAACCCCCACCTGCACCGGCCCCTGCTGCTGCTGCTGCTGGGCTCCACCCTGGGCAAGATGCAAGGCCGGGCCCGGTAAAAACGCAGGCGCATTCTTCTCCTCCAATTCCGCATACATGACCTACGCTCATGAGCTTCCCTTCCTCAAAGGGAGTGAAACGCACCGTCATATCCCTCCGCTCCTTTGCCCAAAGTTCCGCGTCCCAGACATGATACTGACCCGACTCTCCCCCCGGAACCTACAAGCATCCATGAGGCAAACGGCACGCAGTGTTCAATGAGGGCCTCTCACCCTCACCTTGTGACTCGGCACCATGCCCGTCTCCTTTGTAATCCACATGCGGAGGGTCTTGTGAAAGCGCCAATTCCGATTCCAGAGCTCCTGGGCTGCCACTTCCTGCAGGGCGTCCCTTGGGCTCGAGTAGAACATGAAAAACAGCGTCTCGTCCGAAAACCCCGTGACCTGCTGAGCTGTCGGAAGGGAGATGGATAGTACAAAGGAATAGACATACTTTGCTCGGCCCTGGAGGGGGTGTGGCGACGTTGTAGCATGCGGGGATGACATAGTCAGGCTCGACGCTTCGTGCGGCGCTCTGGTCTGACCAGGGCGTGATGAATGTGGAATACAAATTTCTAAGGCTATATGAGGGAGAGAAGGGTTGGTTGGTGTGGCGCTCTCACCCGTCAAAGCCCATGTCAAGCCCCATGGTACCGAGATCATCACTATCATGACCGGCGCTCTTGATACTGACAAGCAGGCCCAACAGCCCCCATCTGTCCGCGGCGGACACGAGGACCTGTTGTGCGGGTGTGCGTGGATGGGATTGCACCTGGGTATTCGTCGACTGGATCGCTGGGGTGGGATTAGGCTGAGGCTGAGGCTGGGCAGACGGTGGTGGATTTTGTTGTTGTTGCTGATGACCGTTCGGCTTGTTTGTGGTATACGTCTTTTCCTAAGCCTGTTGGCCAAAGAGTGACAAGAAAAAAGACTCACCCCCCGTCCTGCACCGACGCCACCGATATTCAACATTCCCGGTACAGCCGCAAATGTACCACCCAAATTGGAGGAGCTAAACGCGCCCGCCGCGGTATCACCCAACGCGGGAAAATCATCCTCCCTCAGCTGCTGCTGTGGTGGGGCCCATGCCGCGGTACCGCCACCGCCGTTGTGGGGCCATGACGTCGCGCCGAGTGCGGGAAAGTCGGGATCTTCTTCGCTGTGCTGGCTGCCGAAACCGCGCTGCTGCTGCTGGGGAAGATATGGGGTCCGGCGGTAATTGGAGGGTGTGACGGTCGAGTTGGAGTGTGTTAATACTGTTTGGGGTTGGGGTTGTGGACGGTATGAGGATGTTTGTGTGAGGTTGGGAGGTCGGCTTGGTGCAGAGGTTGGTGTTGGTGCTACAGAAATAGGTTAGTATGATCTGAGCGCGTTCAAGGCGGGCAAGACCCGAAAGCCAACAGCGCACCTGCTCCCGGTCGATTCATCATTATCTCGCTGCAGTCTGTAGCTTAGTTTCAAGGTTCAAAGTAGAGCAGATAGAGCTCTCCAAGAGATGTAGTGGTGACAGTCTTGTCCAAACGGTTTACGTTGCTCGTGTTTGGCATCGACCTCCTCCCGACGCGTGCGGCCTATCCTTCCGCGGACTCGACCAGGACTCGGCGGGTCTTTCCAATACAGCTCGTTAGCATGTTTCTAGTGAACACGATGGCTCTACTAGCAGTATCTGAATCGGATTTAATTCAAGTCCTGCCTCGCTCCGAATAAATGTTCTCCGTGCAGTAGTGCATCCGCAGGCACCCGAGCAAGCTGCCTTGGAGGTATAAATAGGGAAAGCTTGGTACGATGGGCGCGACGCCATGGGTGATGATCGAGCGGTGGTTGTAAATTTCTTGCCATCTTCCCGCGATCATCAGCGGTATAGATGAGCGGATAGCTGACGACTACACTCACCGATGGAGCCACCATGGACGCCCAACGCAAAAGGGCACGTAGGTCACGCGAAACGCTGTCTGATTGGCCTCCCAGCAAGTCAAGTCGAACTAGAAGGATCAACGATGGCCATCGCATTCTACTCTATCGGAATACTCGACCTCCTCTCCTCCATCACCCCCGATAGCCCCGAAGCCTCAGACTGGCGCGCCTGGGTCTGGGACATGTACGCACCCACAGACGGCGGCTTCCGCCCCAGCGCCTTCATGTCACCCGGCCCCGCCCGTGGTTCAGCCCACATCATCATGACGTACACCGCCCTCCTCACCCTCGCCATCCTCCGAGACCCATTCGATGCCCTAGACCGCCCCGCCTTGATCGCATTCCTCAAGAGGTGTCAGCGCGAGGACGGGAGCTTCTCCACTACCGCTGGGAGTGGAAGTGAGGATGACCTCCGCACCCTCTATTGCGCCTTTGCCATTTGTCATATGCTCGATGATTGGAGTGGCGTCGATGTCCAGCGTGCCTTGGCATTTGTTGCTCGGTGTAGAGTGAGTATCACCTCCTCCCTCTTCTTCTTCCCTCTTCTCACCAAACCAAGACATATCAAGGCGCGTATGGACAAGCACCACACGCTGAAGCACACGGCGGACTCACCTACGTCGCCATAGCCTCCGTCTACCTAGCAGGGGGCGCTCTTTCCGAGGAGGAGAGTCGGGAGAGCGTCAGGTGGTTACTCGGGAATCAATACCCATCGAGCGGCTTCTCTGGCCGCACCAGCAAGCCCCCAGACGCGTGTTATTGTTTCTGGTGTGGCGCAGCATTGAAGATTCTCGGTGCAGCCCCACTTGTTGACGCACCAGGCCTACAAGCATTCATCCAGGCATGCGAGTTCCGGTATGGGGGCATTGCAAAGGCTCCCGGCGAGATGCCTGATCCGTATCATACCTACCTTGCCTTGGCCGCTATTACCATGTATGGCGAGGGAGACGTTGACTTTGATCCGCTCTTGAATGCGAGGCGCGAAACAGCAGAGTGGGCAAGGCGCCGCATACCAGGGAGGAAGCTTTATAATGGACTCTAAACTTACCTTAGTCTTACATGGAGGTGGATCGTGATAAAGCTTGCGAGGTGAACTGTCTGCGTACGCGCTGGCTTGAGAACATCCAACTCGGTGCCACCAGAAGCGGGACGCGCCTCTTATATCGGAAACGCTTATATCGACGTGATCGATGCTAGTTATCATCTTATTACTCCAAACACCGTATAAACTACAACCTATCTCCAAATCATACACAGGACATTTTTTACACGAGCATTCCACTGTACGCCATGGTCAGCCTCGAGCCTCAAAACTGCAAATAAAAAGAAACATACGCAATGCCTGCCGTCTGCAAAGTGGAAATGAATCCACAAATCATAGCAGACACAGCGAGCCGCGCAATCGCCTTGCCCTTGGACGGAGCAAGCGCACTCAGCACGCCAATCTGGATACCGAGCGATCCAAGATTGGCAAACCCGCACAGCGCATAAGAAGCGATGGTATATGCACGACTCGACAGCGCCTCCTCAGTTTCCATCATCGCTTGCAGCTCGAGATACGCCGCGAATTCGTTGGCCACTAGTTTCGTGGCGATGAGGCGCGACACCTTGAGGATCTCGGCGCGCGGGACGCCGAGGAAGAAGGTGATGGGATAGAAGATGTATCCAATAATGAGTTGGAGCGTCAATTGGTTGATGCCAAAGCCGTGGCCGATCCAGGTAAGGAGACCGTTAATGCTGTTAATCACTTGTCAGAGCACGTCCACTACCACGAGAGTCGCTTACGCAGAAACCAGGGCAAGCACAGTCAACACGTTAGTCCTTGAGTAAAAGATCAGTAGGGGTAAACGTTTCCATCCTTGTGTCCTTACAAGATTTGACCGGCAACGACAAGACCGAACACGGCTCCTTGACTGAAAGCATGGAGAGCGTTCGTCTAAAAGGGAGCTCACTACCCGAACGAAGAATCTTAGGGCTAGAGAGGACATACTGGGGCCTTTTCCTTGCTCTCTCCTCGATCAATAATAACATTTCCGCGCGTAACCGGCTCGTCGACTTCGGGCATGCGCATCTTTGATATGGCAATGGACGCGGGGATACTCATCACAGACGAAGTGACCAAGTTCTCGGGCGGGACGCCCAAACTGATGTAGGCCGACAATACGGACCCGGCGATAGTTGAGAAACCAGATGTCATCGTGAGATCTGTATGTATATATGTATTAGCGATAAGAACGTAAAAACAGCGCGAGTGTACACTTACGGATCTCAGAGTCGGTCATCAAGTCCACATACGGCCTAACCAAGCATGCGGACTCTCCCTGGCCAATCCAAGGAGATGAAGCAGCGACTACGGCCTCCGCACCGGAGACGTTCATGATCTTGAAGAAAAGCCATGCGCTGCAAGATGTCGTCAATTGATATAAAACGGTCAAGCGAAGAAGAACAAACAAATTCTTCAGGATCCACTGCATAACGCCGAGATAGTACATCATCTGCACAAACGCGACGAAAAAGATGATGGAGGACAGCGTGTTGACGAAGAACCAGTGCTTGGTGATTGTCTCGGCATCGAAGAAGAAGGAAGCGCCGTCGTAGGCACGTTCAAGAAAGTCGGCAGCGAGGGTGGCGATCCATTTAAAGATGGAGAAACCAGCCCCACTCTTCAACACGAAGAGCGCGATGGCCTGCTGAATGAACAGACCTACAATGATAGTGGGCCTGATAAATGAGCATAAGTTTGTTTAGATGCGCGAAATTCAGAAAGAGTCACCTACCATGGAACCGCGGAGCGCCTCTTGGAGGACAGCCAGAAACAGCATTGGAACACGAAGAGACCGAGGACGGAGATGGCACGGTCGCCATATCCCGAATTCTAAGAGTTCCAAGTTGGGGTTAGTGTCAATGTCATTGAAACGGACAGAAACGAACCCCTTGTAGCTCAAATCCAAACGCAGAGCCAAACACGATTCCGAGAAGACACGCCCAGCCTATCGCCAGCCTGATGCGGTAGGACAGTTTATACCAGGGCTCCTGCACCAAGGGCATCCATACGGCCGCGACGGCCTTGACACCACGGAGCTGGGAATGAACCGAAACGCGATGACACTAAGATGCAATCAGTTTAAAAAAATGTCGCGGTCCGAGCACGGGGGCTCTCGTACAGGATGAAGAACCACGCCCAGAGCGTCTGGACGATCCTAAAGAAACGTTAAAATCAGTATCGGAACCACACAAAAAAAACCTGAATGTACCAGCGATGGCGAGTAGCAGGGAGGATCGTAGCACTGATCCACCATCCGAGGATGACAATCGCTACGGCAGCCAAAACGAACGGGCGGTAGCGTTGATAAAAGGTCGGCTTTTGCTCCTCCTCGGTCTGATCCACATCCTGGGGAAGGACAACCTCGGGTCATGCGCCGCCTTTTTCTCGTCAATCGATGCAGCACTCGAGTGCGAGGCCTTGCGCTCAGTGAGAGTCGCAGTAGCGTGCGCGGACGTGATCACGGGCGAAGCATAAGGATGGGGCTCTACGCGAGGACTCGAGTCAGCCATGGCGGAACGACGGTGGCTGAAGAGGGCATCAAAAAGTCAGGCGCGTATTTAAAGAGGCTTGAGCGAGGCGAGCATCTCGGAGCAAGTGGTTCGGTGGCTTAATCCACGCGGTGTATACATCGGAAGCATGTGCCTGACCACAAGCCATCCTCAGCCTGATAAGAAAAATTTCAACACATGAGAGCGCAGGGCGCGCCCGTACTTATGATACGTTGATAACAGTGCTATACAATTCATGTTGTCCATGCTTCCCATCTGCGTAGGTCCAGGTGTATCACTCGGCGTTCTCCCAAGAAAGTCCTCCTCCAGCCTTATCACACCAATATGGAGCCTCCTTGTCGTGTGCACTGTCCACAATCACTGTCAGCTTCTGCCACGTCCTGTCAGACCTTCAGAGCCCTGATTGACTTCCCGCTTGCTATCGCCACCCATTCCCCTGTTCCCGTGGAGAACCCACTGTTCATCGTCATCCCCTTTATCAAAGGAGACCAAGCGAGGTTAGTTATCGGGCTGGGCGCAGTGTATGCCATTACTGGTTCGGTAACTACCCGCTTTTTCACGTCCGGTCTCGGAGAATTCAAGCGTGAACCTGCGCTGCGGGGCGACGTCCCCGGCTGAGTATAATTGGCGAGATCCCACAAGAGGAGCTGGCAGTCATCGGCTAGGTCGTATTGAGTTTTATTTTTACGCGTGAAAGTGAATGCCCAGCTTACAAGCTGTTGCCAGCAGAGGACGCTCTGCAGATCCCCATCCTAACGCGTTGATTGGTGCGTGATGCGCCTTGAGTTCTATCACGGGTTGTCCAGGACTTCGCATATCAAGAATCTGAACCTCAGATCCATCCATGTGAAAAGTAGACATATAATTCGAATCTGATGGGTTGAAGGCTATTCTCAGCAATGGAGATGTCGGTGGTCGCGCCGAGGCGGAGGGAGAAACAGAAGGGACTGGTACATTTTTCGGAGCCGGTGTTTCGTATAAGATGGTAGAATGCTCCAGGCTCCGCAAGTCGAACGCGCGCAGACTGCCATCGGCTCCCACCGAGACAAATATATCGGTCGAATTGGGCAGCCAAGCAACGTCGTAGACTTCGCGATCGTGCGCAATGAGCTGCGTGACGGCCGCAGCGGTGTCGATATTCCAAACGGTACACGTCGTATCGATGGACGACGTGACAATTAGACTTGGAACCTTCTCGTTCCAAGAAAAGTTGGTTAATGGTGCGCCTGTTGACTGATTCTGGACCTTGGATTGCTGCAGTAGCATCAGCACGCAAAACAAGCGCGAAATTAAAAGTGGACGTACTCCAGACAATGCAGTCTTTAGCGACAAATTGTGCGTCACTGGCGCGCTCTGCCTTCCCACATACCCCGACATCTGTGAGCCCGTATCGCTCACATACTCCCATATGCGCAATGCATCGCCCGTGGTCGCCAACAGCTCCGTTGATGGCGATTTATTTGACCAAGCATGGCTAGCAGCGGATGCTGGCTGCCACTGTAGACTCGTCGCGGGGTATCCATGAGCGACTTCGCAAAGGGTCGCAAAGTCGGGGTAGTCCGTATAGTCATCCTCGACAAGGACCCGTTCATCTTGCAGGCCGACAACGGCGATGCGATTGTTGTAGTTCTCGACGAAGGAGGCGATCCCAAGGCGATATGCAGATCGCGCCCACAGGTGCTGGCCAGGCGCTGGTGTCTTGCACCAATCTAAGCTGTGGACAGGCCCTGCAACGAGTCACTACGAATATTGGCCATAAGCAGAGTAGTATACATACAGGGCGCCTCGTATTGGAGATAAGTCGTCTGGGTCATGAGAGTTTTCAAGCAGTGCTGGATATCATCAAGGTGGTATTGGTTATGGTACAGCCAAGATGACGTGCGTGACACTTGTTACTCTCCTCGTTCATTCACCATAGTCGTTACGTCGTTCATTCGTCAATAATAATACATAAGATATACTACGCAGGTATTCATAATCATTTCTTCAAGCAGCGCCCACGCCTCCAGGTGCGTATGTTCTCTTCATGTCATCGTATCCTACATTTCCTTCGTGCTCATACAACGGCGGTAAATCCGGAACTTGCATCCTGAAGATGTACTTCTTGATGTTATGAGGAAGGGCCTTGATCTGGTAAGCGGCATGGATATGCGTCGGAACGCTGAAAACTAAGAGGAATGATTAGACTGGAACTTCTGACCGCCAAGAACAAACCTTGGTCGAGTTCTTCCAATGAGAGAGCTTTCGTCTCTGGAAGGAAGAGTAATACCGCAAAGAACCCAAACACGCTGGATAACGCATGGTAAATGAAAAGAGGTCGTAGAGCTAGTTTAAGACTTACTTCCACCCTGCATACCATCCGAAAGCACCTTGTGGTTTAAATGCACCCACCAGTCTCGGAAACGTTATTGAAACAACGAAATTACTGTAAACATCATCAACGAGGCGTCCTTGTGTTGGACGACACGGTGGACTCACAAGAACCAAAGAACGGCCTGGATGAGAAGGTAAGTCTTCGAACCATCACATGAAGGCAGGACCACATACCGTAGCAAACGACATGCCCACATCACGGATGTACAAGGGGAACGCTTCGGCGGAATACTACGAGAAACCCTATCAGTACCATTTCACGCCACTAAATGGAGCTTGGAACAGACCGTAAACGGGACGGGTCCTTCACCAGGAGAGTAACATGCGGTAAACAGGTATATCCCCAATGCAACGACACCAATCCGAGCTCTACCAGCGTCTTCCGGAATCCAGCTGGAATAAGTTAGCTACGTGTCCCATCGATGGAAGTGTTGGAACTTACAAGGCGAAGCCCGTTAGAAGCAGGAAGGCCGCCATCAAAGGGAATGTCGTGAGCAACAGATTGCGACGACCGAATGTGTCAATGGTATAGATAGCCGGGAAAGCGAATAACCAGTTTACCATCCCAAAACCCCAAGACGCAATCAGAGCTTGGATGTCGGTGAAATTAGCTTGTGAGAAGATGTTTGACTACGAAGCGCTGAGTATAAGTTTCTGAAAGGGAGTCGTCATCGTACCGAGTAGTATGCAATCGCATTGATACCGCAGCTATAATTACGAGTCGATGAGTATACGTTCGAAGTCTTCCCCGAACTCACAATTGTTGCCTATGAACGAAATCCATTAACACTGACAGGGCCGAACGGGAAACGAAAGTATACGCACATGAACATAACGATGAAAGATGCCAGTGTCGCGCGTCGGTTACGAGGGACTGTGAAAAGTTCGACGAGTTTGCTACGGTTCCGTGTGATCTTATTCTCAGCATCGAGAAGAACGTGGATGTCTATCGTTCAAAAGTTAATATAGCTGAACACAGACTCTTCCAAAACAACGTACAGTAGAGATCTCGGGCAGCCTGCACACGACTGTGGCGTAGCCTTGCCAAAGAGTTGAAAGCATCGCGATAGCGACCTTTCATTATGTACCAACGGGGAGACTCCGGACACAAGAACACTTGAGCAACGATGAACAGAGCGGGTATACCAGCCTACGGACATTCAGCTATAATGACTGCAGCGCATAAAATACGCAGAACTTACGCTAGCCAACATGAGACGCCAGTTGAGGCCGGTAATATGGGGCCTATCCGAGACGTGATAGAACGCCAAATCGGCTACGAATCCAAACATGATTCCGAACGCAGTCCAAGTTTGCCACATCATGACAAGGGCACCACGGATGGGGGGAGGCGCACCTGAGAGAACAAAAACAATGAGATGGCGTACGCTCAGAGCCCACAGCACTCACATTCAGCAGCATAGACGGGTACAGTAGCACTCTTGGGACCAATACCCAAACCAAGTACAAAGCGGGCCGCGAACAAGTGCGGCCACGAGTTTGTAACTCCTTGCCAGACGCAAGTTAAGAAGGAAAATAGGGCGGTAATGAAGATTGTTCCTCGGCGACCAAAGCGCTTGTTCAACTGAAAATCGAGCTAGGTTTCGTTTTCGCGGTGGATGAACACTAAGGCGTACCGGATCTGTTAGCCAGCAACCCAGAACAGCGCAGCAAAGCTAAGTCAAACCGATCAGGTTAAGATCTCACCATTGAAGAAAGTCACTCACGTATGGCGCCGAGTTGACTAAACCCATCAGCCATTGGTTCCTTGAAGCGTTAGGACCGTCTTGTTCGATACCCAGCTGTTGTGGATAGAAGAGCTGTGCCCCGTTGATGACACTCTCATCCATCTATGCATAGGGGTCAACTACGACTGCATTCATGGTGATGAAGCGAACACTTACTCCCTGGACGGCGGCTGCAACGGAGCAAAGGATAACCAGATAATAGAGTGTCTTTGGCTGATCCCACCGATGGGTGATCTCACGCTTCAAGATGTTCCTGTCCGCATCGTCGAGCATCGGTAGACTCTCAAACGCAAGAGGGTCTTGCGCAATCAACGCGCCTTTCTGGAGTTCCTCAGAGAGGTCCTCTAGATCATACTGCTTCGCGAATTCCCTCGCGCCCTGCATGAGCTGTTCATGCGACAGCCCCGCAAGGGGATTAGCGAGCTTCGCATCAATGTTTTGCGTGGAGGAGATGACCGAGGACGGCCTGTTTTCGTGGAAGGAACCAGAATCGTTCTTCTCCACAGCTGGCTTCTCCATGATAGCGTGGGGTATGGGGACTTCCTGAGATTAAAGAGCATTTTATATGTTCCAAAATAATACTGGAGTAGGTGAACGTCAGAGTGGAGTTGTTTTGTTCCGTGGGATAACGTACGTTCCACTTGCCACAACCAAAAACGCGTTAGAAGCTGATTCATATGACTTGTTTTGTCGGGTATGGACCCGAACTGTTCTTCTTTTGATGTTAAATGCAGTCAAATGGATACCGTACGAAGTCGATTATGACGCATGTCTCGAAGTCCAAGTCCAAGTCCCGTCCGCCCGTATTCGCTGCTGTCGATGAGTGGAGACCCGCATTGACTTGAGTATACTGGCCTGAGAGTCACTGAAATAATGGGTCATTCGGCAACTCCTCACCGAAAACTTCTCACAGCTGAGTAAACCCTGATGGCATCGCGATAACTGGTAGAGGGATATTAACGAGCTCGGCTCGCGTGATTTGTATGGATTCTTTCCGTTACGGTTTTTTTGTTAACGGAGTAAGCAAGAGGACACGCGTAGAACTGTTCTTTTGGCATTGCGAAGCATCCGATACGTGTGGTACTGTCTTGGCGAAGTCGAGCAGTTCGCGCAGAGGGTTCGCGTTGATGGACTGCAACACTCGTGTCCAGCTGAAGGGGGGTAGAAGGCATATTGTATTCACGAGAGCGAGACATGGGGCCGTTCTCAAACTGCTTGGACTGGTCACGCTGAAATGAACGTTATATAGAACACAGTTAGAGGGCGTTTTACCCTTACCTATCGCATTTCGTCTTCACTCTGCCTACAACTCGAAATTTCCGCCTAGACCGATCGCCCATTTGTATTGTTGTACCCTTTGTCTCTTCGTTCTGCTATCTAGCACAGGCCGCGATGTGCGCGCGCCGGCGCGTAGAAACAGAAGACGCGACAAGCTTGCTGAAAACGGCGGGCATGATGGTCTTCGGGAGGCACTGAGGCATCACGAGGAGTAGATGGTATGGGGGAATACAGAATGAACTGAGCTGGCTTTGAGCCAGAACGGTTGGAAGAGCCGGAAGAAGTAGATTGCATTTGTAGTACAGACTTCGTAGAGGGAGAAGTCCGTATGTACCGGTTCAGGTGCACCGTGCGACACAAGTGCGATACGCTGCGCGGCGTACATCAAAGAGAGAGCACTGAGCAGAGATGGAGATCAGTACAGCCTCCGGTGATCACATCATCAACCGCATTAGGATAATTACTAATACTATCATCGCTATTTGCCCACAGCACGAGTATGTACCCCCGTTCACAACCCTTTTCTTTCCGTTCGGAAAGATCCGGGGATAGCCCTTCGTGCTCACTTCGTACGGAGGTGCGGGGGTGTGTACCGCGGGATTTTGCCTATCTATCCAGCGTCAAGTCGCCACCAACGGCTAGAGTTTGAAGAAGCGGCGCACCATCTTGGCCAACAACGTGTACATTGAGGGTGATGATAGAATCAAGCACCTTGCGCCATGCATCCTCGCTCAACTCGAACTCCTCCTCTCCGATGTTGGGCAGATAGGCGGTGAAATAAATGTCGCGATCTGACAGTGATTCCTTGAAAGTTCGTATAGCTTTGACTGCGGCGACAGCATCCTGAGGGTGTATGTCAAGCTAAGGCAACAAATCGGACACGTCTTTATGGCTGCTACCTCGTACTGTGTGTGGCGGGAGATGATTGCGGACTTGCCGTCCAAGTTGACAACGAGCGGCGAGCTGTTATGAAGGGTAGAATTCTCATTGCCCATTGTCGACGAGTAAGAAGGCAGCGCTTAACAGAGGTGATAAAGTGGTCCGTCTTATATATGGATTCCGTAAAAGAAGACTCTAGATTAAGACTCCGTGCAATTGTCGAGGTCGATACCCAATGCCATAAAGAGCTTGTGAATCGTCATGGATTCATGGACGCCGCCAGTAGTTGTGGCATAACTCAGTGCTCTCCCGATTGGTATAACAGTTAGTACCAGAACATAGCTGACTCCCACAAGCTTTCACACACCTCGAACTTGAAGATACGGCGACCACGGATCAAGGTATACTTAGTACTAGTACTAGATGCCCAAATTACCACTGAGTACTTATCCAAGAAAAGCGATTGATTGCACCCGCTTGCAGGTCCAACATACCCTTCGCCCGGTAAGTCGTACTCGACAAAGATTGAAGGCTGCTATCAACGTCCAAAACGGTTTGTGACACGCCGCTAGTCGGCCCAAAATCATTCACTGGATGCGTGGGATTCCTTACATACTCTAACGATCACGTGTAAGGTGACGTTCCTTTCTCGAATCTCCACCCCAAATGTCGACTCAGTTCTCTGAATGGCTTGCTTTCGCCGATGGGCTTGACTTGAATACTGAACTTTCAATACCCGATGGCATTGCCAGCGCCGAAGCTGCTATAATTGAAGTGTTCAATATGTGAGTTTAGTACTGTACCAACCGACAACTCTAACGGGATCCTAACGATGTTGTAGCACGCCTTCTGTCTTATACGTGCAAACCAGCTTTTCTTTCGATCTTTACCCTCATCAAACTCTAGGCCTGTGTTGCTGCTGGGTGGCAACCACCCGTCAGTAGGCTCAAACTGTTCTCTGTTTCACTCACTCATATCTATGCAGTTTTCGTCCCCCTACAAGCGTAATCGATTCGTCTCTCCATGTTGATCGCCGGTGGGTTGGAGGGCTCGGTCTAGGAAAGGATATACCTTTGGAGACTGACTCGTCGACCCACCTTCGCAAGGGTCTGTATCGACTGGCCCTCATTGCGTGCCGTCGTGGGTACTGGATGCGCCCATCTCATGATGACAACGACACTGCTCCGGCTTTCGCTGAGGACCTGTCAGACAGTGTCCAGTGGACTGTACTGCATACCCTAGGATCAGGTGGTTTTGGCATGGTCCGCGCTTTACGCAACACAGTTACCGGGCAGTATCTTGCTGAAAAAAGGATGTTTCTTCCGGCACAGCCTAACACTGACTATCGAAAAGAGACGAGAATCATGCAGAGCCTGAAGAACGTCCACATCGTGAAATATTTAGGGTATCCGTCATCAAACACCGGAAAATCTGCTTCTGACTTTCTTTTGCATAGGGAGTTTTATAACGAAAGACAGTCTCTGTTCGCTATTTACATGGAGTATGTTCCTGGTGGAACTCTTGCGGGCCTTGCCAAGTTAATCAACCTTGACGATCGGGATGTTCGGATCCTTTCGCGTCAAGTCCTCAATGGCATGGTGTTTCTGCACAGTCGACAGATCGTACACCGTGATATCAAAGGCATGAATATATTCCTCACGCTGGAAGGGTGCGTCAAGATAGGGGATCTTGGCACTGCGGAAGTTGACAGTAAGCAGCATAAAACTTGGAATTAATTGGTTATTCAGTCTTCTTAGGTACTTCGGATTCGTTTGGTGGTACACCACAGTGGATGTCGCCTGAAGTTGTGCAGTCTCGCTCTCACGACTCGAGAATTGATGTCTGGAGTTTCGGAATGGTCATCGTTGAGATGAAATCGCAGGAACATCCCTGGCGTCATCTGCAAAGATTTCAAATGCTTTTTCGCGTGAGTTATCTACCAACTTTTGAGGATCATAACATTGACTCTGGAGGAGTTGTCCAACTGGACGTATGATGCTCCTCTCTACATACAGTATACAGATGAGTTATTGGCAGGGGCAGCCCCGGAGTGTCACACTGTTCTCCGGGATATATTCAAGTGCGAAGGAGATAGACCATATAGCTCACAGCTGCTAGACATGGCCTGGTTCAGTGATATGAAAATGTAGTGTTTGTAATTAAAATGTGATCATTTTGGGATTCAACGTCGATGAGAAAACACTTTCTGGGCATACGTTGAAGTCGGGAGAAGAACAGACTGCGGTTCACGAGAGCTCGATCAACGAACGGAGACGACGCCACATATACAACTATTACATGCTGTCGAGCATGATCTACGGCGGTGCGGGGACGGAATTTTGCTCATCTCTCCAACGTCAAGTCGCACGGCTAGGGTTCAGAAGCGCGCACCATCTTGGCCGACAACGTGTACATTGAGGGTGATGAATAAATGTCACGATCTGACAGCGATTCCTTGAAAGTTCGTACAGCTTTGACTGCGGCAACACCTGAGGGTATATGTCAAGCGAACTCTACCCCTAACTGGCAAGACAGTCGGAAACAGTACGCAGACCCGTCGAGTCAGTCAGAACAAGCAGGGAAAACGTTGATATCGTTCTAGTTCACACAGTCAAATAGCAAATAAATATGTTTCAGCAACAGGTTAGGTGCGAGGAGTTTACATATACAGTGTAACAAAATGTCCGGAGCACTAAGTAATATACACGAAGGCTGACGATGTATGGAGACATTTTTCGGTGGCGACGTTTGAGGCCTGTATGTGACGAGCAGTTTCGACTAGGAGAGCGCTGGGTTACGTCGACGGTCTTTTAATGATATGGCGAGACGATGGGGAGTGAGAGTCGCCGGTTACAAAAGAATAATGGAAGGGATAAGATAGCATAAAAGAGTCGAACGAAAGCAAATATAGAGCAAGGGAAGATGAAGGAAAGAGGATTGGGAGGGGATGTGGAGGTGAGGGTGAATCGGTTTATTCGGAGTCGACCATGGAGATAGCGCCACATTGTTCGCAGAAACTCCACATCGTACGTTGACCACCGATGGAAGAGGCGCAGGCGACCTTGAGTTTGGGTATTTGAGAGCAGTTCGAGCTATTAAGGAAAGGTCATATAAGCATACAGTAACAGGTCCACACAAACACCGCCAATGGGACTAGAACATTACACCTACCCGTGATGGACAAAGTCATTCCTGGGTTGAAGGAGGCCACAGAGGCTTGAGCTGAATAATGAGCAAAATTGTGTGAGTTGGTGTTGACGGATCCACTGGCGCCGAAGAACGGAAGCGGGTAAAGGTCGAACGAAGGGTAGCATGCTTGTGGGAAAGATCAACAGAGGTCACGTGAAACAGGGGCTAGGGATACTCACGAGAATCCTCACTGTCGTCGGAAGAGGCGGAACTAACATTCGACGAGGCGCGAATATGGTGCGAAGAATAGAGTAAAGGCTCGGCATCGGTCATTGCGACATCGGTATCGAGGTCGTCACAGTTTGGGAAAGGAACGAGCTTGACCTGTTTCGCATCCTATAGCGGAATTAATATACACGGTCCAAGCGGAAGATACTGGCGCGTCTACCTTGTGGGTCGCGTCTTGGGCACCATCGAACTTGCGTTTCATCGCCATTGTGGGAAGGAATATACAAATTGAGAGGGGACGGAGGAAATGTACTTGGGTGATGGCAAGAGCAAAGCAAGTAAGAGAGGTTCGATGCGAACTTATAGTAATGAAGATGCCGAGAAGCCGAAGTCAGCCCCTGGGGGCAAATACGGTCACACACCGGCTTCTCACGGCAAATATGATCGGGGGACAACTCACATAAGCCTGTCACTGTGTCAGATCGCGGCTTGGAACACGACCCAACTCTACCATCAGAATGTCGTTGTTCATTGCACCTGTTCTCGAGCTCCTACACGACAAACTTCCGGGCCCCGCTTATTCATTGCTCATCAACATCCTCTCCCACTGTCTTGCATTCATTCAAGCAGTATACTCGCTTAGCGTCCCGCTATTGGCAAAGCATCCATCGGAATGGAACACCCAAACCTTCCTGCCACCTTTCATCGCTCTCGTTACTGCTTATCTCGCCCTCATGAGCGTATATCGCACTGCATCCTGGATGCTCCGCACCGGGGTTTTCTTTGTCAAATGGGGCGTCCTGTTTGGGACGCTCATTGCAATAGCCGGATACGTGATGGGCAGCCAGCAAGCGAATAATACAAGTGTCATATCTGGCAGATTGTGGGGCTTAGCGCTCGATGTCATCAATGGCGGGGCGAGCGAGCAGCGCACAAGCCAAACAAAACGTAATTTGCCCAAACGACCCCGCGTCTGGGAGTCGTTTGACCAGCATCGTGCTTGGAATCAGGATCGTAACCAGCCCCAAAGTAATGGGCAAATTGATGCCAGCGCCATCATATCCTCGATTACAGAGTGGTGGGACCGTGCAAAAGAAATCACAGCGGAACCGGGGTTGTCGGACGAGGGCAAGGCAGGCAAAGGAAAGACGTCGGTTTCGCGTTAACTTCGGGTGGTTGTTGTTCTCTTGTAGCATTTGTATTTCTTAGGACGCACGCATAGACGCAATTTCGTGGTTTGGTCGAATGTATGAAATAAATGTATTGACAGGCGACGTCTAAGATGATGAAGAGCCAAACTTGTAGCTGTGTGTTGAGCTTTAGCAGAAAAAAAACTAGTTTAAAATGAGTAACGCACTTTGCAATCCGCCCGACCTGCGTCAGTCCACTCAACCCGACGAAAAAGTTGACCTGCAACAAACATGGTCATGCGACCAATAACGAGAGGAAAACGACGCACGCCAGCAAGACTGTAGTTCACAGGTGTGATCACAAAGGCATATCGTACCCAGATGAATCCAGTTGCCGTGAGCGCTGTCGGCGGTTGTATGTCAGCGCATCCCCAAGAAAGGCATCAGCCGGCTGGAACGCACCCAAGTTTTGCGATAGACTCAGTTTCTCGACAGGACGGCTCATATCCTTGAGACCAGCTGCGACCAGACCCCACTTCATCATCGGCCCCCAGAAGAAAACGGTCTTGGGGCCTGCAAGAAATTGATTGATTGGTACCGAAGAGCGCCATCGGAGAAGGCGAGGGAACACACACCGGCAGGGTGGTTCATGAAAGCAGTGAATTTGGAAGCCATGGCGCTGCTAGCGGGTGCAGACATGATAGAGCAGTGATAGGGAGAAGCAAAGCCAGCGGCGTCGCGAAATAGTACATAGGATGACTCATCAGGCTTACCCTTACCCCAAACTACAAGACCAATGGTATACTAAAAGTCAAGGTATGTAATACAGGTTTCTTTAAAGTTATCGTCCAGTTTTCCTCTGTCCCTTGGGAGGTCTTCCTACGCGCACTTCAGCTTGTCGCGTTGAAGGCTGCGAGATCTCCTGGTATGCAACCTCCGAGTATGTCGGCGGATGTGGTGCGACCACAGGCAATTTAGATCCCCTTCCGCTGCTCTCTGACCAACTTGGATGTGACTGGGGACCGTGTCCTATGAATGGCGTCACCAGTGGCGCATCCAGCGTCGACTTCGGTGGTCGCGTTTTCTGTATTCTTCTCTTCCGGACAATCAAGAAGAAGAGGCCGCCTGCGAGAGCAACAGCACCGAGAGTAGCACCAACGGAAGCCCCGACGACCGCTGCTATATTAACCCTGTGGCTTGTTTCTGCCACTCTGGTATCGGAGGGTACAGTAGGACTGGGGCTCGTACTCTCTGAGGCAGAAGTTGTCGCGCTCTGGGAGTTAGACTCGACGGTCGATGAACCAGACCTCGCCACGACACTAAATTCAGAGCTGTTTGCGAAGGCGTCAGATGGCTGTGGGTTTCTGAAATCCAGATGGTAAACGAGAGTCAAAGAGTAGAATGCTTGAATAGCGTACTGCACATTGAAGGCCATTAAAATTATCTGTCTGTAAGCACGTCATGAGCAATGTAAGTAGCCCACAAGAACGACGGTGCGCTTACTGCACTAGTTGAAAAGTTATGTTGGTCGTACTATCCACCGTGAAATCCTGAACAGTGGTAGTGCAGCACCCGAAATCATTGAATCTCGGCCGATATTTCTCAAGTGTAAACTCTGAGGGATCCCCCGGTTCGTACGTCAGAGAGATGGCTTGTGGGCTCTTGTTGAAGACCCGGGATGGAATGTGTATTTGAAGAGACCGAGCGAGGGTAAGACATGACCTAAAACGCTCGTCAGGCGCATTTCGACGCGAATTTTACGACTCACAACGCGTGTATGGCGTACAGCGCCCAAAAGCAACGCATTAGATCGCACAAGAGGATTTCGCTGGAGCTCAGCACTGGCAGGAGGAAATGCGGAGGCTTACTATCGCCAGATATATATCAAATTCATCTCGGCGATTTGCGTTATGCCTGCAGGTTCAATCTGACTCGCCAACTCAAGGTTGCGGTCTGTACTTGGTACTTACAGTGTAAGGCTCTGCACTTCGTGCATTGATGGCGGTCGGCTGGGTTCCCAAACGCGGTTGCCGTTCAAACGACATAAGTGTTTAGATCAATATCGGTCTCCGAATTAGAGTCGATGAGAGACTCATTACTCCAGGTCGCCCAATGTCATCGGACCACTAGAAACGTACGTTTTGTCACAGTGATGTTGAAGTCCAGAGCAAAGGCCAAGTCCCGTTTCAGAATACTGTGCATCTGATCGTCGCGATCGTCTCGGAAAATCACCAACGGAAGGAGAGGAACCTAAGGAAACGGGTCCAATCATTCCAATATAGAGCATAACCAAACATTCTTCCAGAGCATCCTTTTTCGTCGACTATCCACAAGATATCGTAATCTTTGTGTCATTCACCTGTCCTTCCTAGCGCAGACGAACTCGGCCAGCAAATTAAACCGTTTTGATACCATCAGAGGACAGGCAGGATAATTGTCGTACTAAACACATGAGGCGCAGCACCAACCTGTACTATGCGCATTAGGCCAGGCGTACGATGCTATGCTAACCTACCCTTGTATTTATGTTGCTGGCGTCATACCACTGCACCCTGGCTTGAATCAGCCCAAACCGACTGCACAAACCGACTGCCCACACCTCATATTGTAGGCGCATTCATCACCCGCATGCGAAGTTCGGTGATCAGCCTCGTCGCACGGTTTGCTTCCTCGGGAGGGACATTCGTACATGTTGCAATCTTGTCCAAGTACTCCCTGGCACGTTTCAAATCCCCATCAGCCCCCTTCATATGGAGTTCCGCCGCCTCTATGAGCGAATTGATATGTGGGTCGCTCCAGACCGTCGTATCCTTCTCGCTGATACTGCAAATTTCAATGACGCGTTCGAAATGAGCGAGGGATTGTAAGAGTTTGGCCATTCGGTGATGAACGGTCGGAAGAGAGTGATGCGGGGAACTATCAAGAGCCCTTTGGTAGGCCTGCAGTGCATCCTGTGTGCGATTGAGATCCTCGTAGCAACTGCCCAAACCTTCCCAAATAGCGATATCATGTGGACGAATTGCACGACCGCGCTGATAATAATATAACGCGTAAGAATGCATTGCAAGGGCACGATAGCATTGTCCAAGTCCAAACCATATCCTGAAATCCTTTTTGGTGATATGCAGCGCACGCCGGTAGGCCTGTATGGCGGCGTAGTGATTCGTCATGTCGTAATAAGCGTGTCCAAGGAGGATGTAAGCGGGTGCGTAGGTGGGCTGAAGATTTGTTGCACGGATGAAATATTTGATTGCTTTTTCGTGTTCTCCGCGAAGGGCATATGTATTGCCTATGAATATACAAGCTTCTGGGCGGTCTTTGAAGACCTTGAAGCGAGTGGCATAATGGGCGAGTTTGTCGAGGTCGAAGGAGACATAAAGGAGGGATGAGAAGGTATCCACTGCGTCAAGACGCAGAGGATGTGCCGCAATGATGGACTCGAATATTGCCTGCGCCTCGGGGACGGCGCCGATACTGTAATAGCTTCGTGCCTTCTCCGTGAGCAGCCAAGGGCTCGTTTCGAAGTCGATCAGCATCGTATCACAGAGATTGTGACATGGCAGAAACAACTCATTGAGAGTTTTGATTTGGAACATGTAAAAGGCGGGATGGCGTTTGGCAATGGGTATTCGGTTTACTACGGCCGCGTATTCTGCTTCGGAGTCTATGCAGTCGCATAGAAGACACCAAGCGGACCAGTTCCAAGGCAATTTGTGTACTGAATTAAGGAGGACGGTGATGGCGTCGGATTTTCGACCAAGTCTGAATAGAAAGAGTCCTTCGAGGAACATGAGCCAGTGATCAGCAGTGCCAGCGACGAGCGCATATAGATCGGCAACAACTCTGTTGACTGGTGTTGGGGGCTGGTGTCGCGTGGAGTCCATGGTATGAAATTCTTGAATTGCGGTCCGTTCGCTAGCCAGAAATTGGCTGTAGATACTGAGGAACCACGCGCGCGGACTCTTCGCGTCCCGAAGGAAATGTGCCGCTCGCCCATACTCATGTACATCCATCGACCCCCTCGCCGCCAGTATGGCGTCTTCCTCATCCTCCCGTTCCAATGTAATTTGTTTATTGTTTTTGCGCTTTGACGGCGTTATCGACAGAAGTTGTTCTCCAAGCCTGTCGGTCAGCTAACGACGGAGTGCAGCATCATGTATTACATACCATGAGCTGGAAGCCAGCAGCCGACGCGAGTTCAACTCCTTGATTGTCCGCCTTATGTCTAGTAAATCAGGCTCAAGTGGCGGCGGCGCTGGTTCTATCGTCGAAGTCATCATGGTTTAAGACAGAGGCGTTTTCATCATGTGACCCAGTGATCGCGTTCTCTCTTTCATCACTTGAATTCTATGCCAGGGTTATCACAGCTCCCACCGGATAAAAAGCGAACGCGATGATCATCTGAACGTTATATTCAGTCTACTGCTATTCATCGGCTTGCGGACTGGTGGGATTAAGACCTTCCTAGGCCTCTGCAATATTATAGCGTTGCGTTGTTCTGTATTCGTTGGGACCTCGAGCCAAGGCATATTGGAGCAGACACGTAATTCCATTTGAACCCCCGGTACCCGCTGCAATCCAATCTTTGGTAGAAAGTGGTGCTGAGTCCAGACGCGTCCTGAGCCAAGTGTGGGAGTGATCATGATCGAGACTGAATTCAAAGTGACTAGACCTTAGCGTTCTGACGACGAACACTATATCAAAGCATGGCTTACGTTCAATAGGTTCGTTTCTTTTCGTTATCGCCATCACGATGCCTTATTCAACACCATCCACTAGCCGTACAACTGCGAGTCTGTACCAGGCTAATCTGTTCGATATATTCACTGGGCGTCATAAATATCCGTCGCGTAGTCCAATTGAGTCCCAGGATCGACTCAGCGACATAGATAGTGAAGACGAGCGGCCTTCCAATCTGCCAACTCCACCGCGACCGCTTCTCGTCGTCGACACGGACCGTCACTCCCTTTCTTCACAGTCGCAGTCGCCCTCCTCCGTAAATCAAACATCAAAAGTATGCGCCCCCAATGCAGCCCACCCCTCACCTACCGTTTTGAGTAACGGAAAGCCATTGAAATCTTCGTTCAAAAGGCGCTTGTCGTTCCCTCCAATTCCTTCCCCTTCCCTTGAACGACCCGGGGTACACAGGCGCCGGACGTCCGATCCATCTCCTCAACCTTTTGAACGGGAGGAATCCCAGACGACCGCACCTCCCAAAACTGTCCATTTCGAATCCAAATTGGAGACTGTGTGTTTCTTTCGCGAATCGGCGGAGGCTTCCGCCTTACTAGCGAGAAACACTAGTCCTCCTCCACCTCCCACCTCTTTCCTCATACCATTACGTTATGTCATCAATACAGCAGAATCAGATCCTATTCCCTCGCCGGCTTTCTCGCCGTCGCAGGAAGTCATTATCGAGGATGTTCATATGGAGGAATTGACCATGAAGGGGAGCGTCATCATCAGGAATATCGCGTACGAGAAGGCGGTTGCAGTACTTTTCACTATAGATGACTGGCAAACGAGATCCGAAGTTGTTGGTCATTATTCCGCGTCCTTGTCATCTCTGCCATCTTCTATTACCTCCGAGTCGTCCGTGGCGGGCGAATGGGATCGTTTCAACTTCAGCATTCACCTAGACCATCAGACATTGACACTAGCATCACGCACTATGTATGTGACGGCGCGCTTTTCAGCGGCAGGCGGTGAATGGTGGGATAATAATCGGGGCAATAATTACTGTATACACTTCTCTCAAGGTTTGTCGTTTCCTCCGCTCATCAGCTGTTTCTGGGCCTTAACCAAGTTTAACAGTTAGTGACCTGCTACCAACTCCTGCGCTACCCCTGAAAACTGACGCTACGTTGGAATGTCAGCTCAATAGTTTTTCGAAAGACATGCATAGGAAGAAGTGCGGTGAAGCGAAAACTGCAGAACCGCATCCATACTCGGCGTATCAGGTCAAATGGACTCCCTATACGGCGTCCCTTATACCTCTGTCCTACAGCTCCGATGACAGTGATGATGACGACTCTAGCCCTGTCACGCCAGAGTGCGCGATAATATCAACACACGATATCGGATACCCTCGCGCTAGCGCGCCCACGCAGGATAAATATTCGCCGTCATTCGGGTTATCGTCTGGCTCTTCTCTGATCGACTGTAATTTTGTATGATGGTCGCTAGCAGTGCGTGTGTAGTCTCGAGAACTAAAACAAACATCCTATCTTATGAAGAGTAATCTAAAGCTGCCGTCTATACACAGCTCGTAGAACATAAGCTATCTGACCCCGTCCTTCGTACAAGGGCATGACAATCAACGTTATTCCAGCCCCCACAGACCTAACCATATATCAACATGACGAGAACAACGTACAAGATGAATCCCAGCTACTCACCATATCATCGTAATGACAGCGTAAGCGGTGAAAAACTTGCGCGACCATACGTATTCCGAGAAGAACAATGGAAACGGGATCAAGATAATCTAAGAAACTCAGTGCCAAATCTCAACAAGCGAAAGATACGCACATTGATGAAGATGAAGATTGCAGACAGAATGCATCCATTCCTGTAGTTGCGATGCAATAGATCATAATCTAGATGATCAATGTGTCCATTAGGTATAGCGGGGACCTCTGTGACATCGACGGCCTCTACGTCCTTGTCCAGCCGCTTTTCAGACGTATCTGCAGTCTTTTCGTCTGAATCAGAGTCTTCTATGGTTGACGGGGCGTCGTCCAATATTTGGATATTCTTTGTGGCACCGAAATCGTAATTCGCGGGCCAAATCAACGAAATGCCGACAGACAGTGACGTAGACACGACGATTGCAGTGGCACATCCCTTGAACGGAGTCAGTAAGTCCAGAAAAGAGAACGCGGGGGCGAACGAACAGAAATAGTCGCGTACGCCTGTCCGGTGGTGGCAACTGTGACCTCTCCGTAAATCTTGTAGGCAGAGACGAGCCAAGCGGTAAGTGAGCACAATGACCCCACAATGGTTCCGGAAAGTGCGGCGACTTTATTGAGTTTGCTCCAGCACACAGTGAGGCAGATAGGGACCATTGAAGAGCCCAAAATTCTAAACCATCAGTAAGTCCTAGTACGCGTTTGAAGACAGGGAATATTCTTCACGTACACTCCCTGAATATAGACCACCCAAGAGAGCGTGACGCCTGCTCTGTACAGGATAACACACCAAACGGCGCTCCACAGACCCCAACCAATCGTGCTCCAGTGCTGAACTGTGAGGATCTGTGCTCCCGTAGCATTGGGTTTGAAATGAGTCTACTCACGCAGATAATATCAGCTTCATATTGACTCAGTTCTGCAACCCACATACCCTGTAGACATCATATGAAATAAGGGAAGCGATGGCGACTAATTCCGCAGACACAGCAGAGGTTATAGCCATGAAAAGCATGAGTACGAGGCAGACAGCGCCGCCTTTGCCCATTAGAGCTACGGCGGCGGCGGCGGCTGGTAATCCTGAGCTTTGTTGTGCAGTGGTCAGAACGTAGGGGTACTAAATGCGGGACTTCAGAACGATGATTTTTTTGTATTCGAAGATTACCCACAGTCGGATACGACTCGAACCCAGTCAGCGCCCGTGATGACAGTCCTAGAGCGGTCCCCAGAACCAGAGGAATAGAGAACCACGTCAGACCTCCAAGCATGTATGCTTTCGTCGTCGATTTCGGAGAGGATGAGATGGCGCGTTCTGGTACAATGAGTTAGCAATCTATGACGTTCAAGTACGATAACATACGCCAATACGCCTGGTTGCAAAACACTGCTGACGAGCCGCCCACCAAGTTGTTCGCTCCGAAGATGATACCTTGATTTGATCGCATAGTAAAGTAGCTGTTTTTGAAGTTGCCAGCCTTGAGGACAGGTACGTCACGTAGGATATCCCAGATAGCGCCTGGCGACCCTAATTCGTCACCTTTGGTGTACACAGTGAAGCAGAGCACCCATATCTAAAAGAAATCGAACATCAAGATCTGTATGGAGCTAGGCGCGTGCGCAGGACTGACGATGATGAACATGATCATGGTATGCAAGTCTAGAGTGTCGTCAGTGCCAGTGAAAGACGGCCGGGAAACCTTCGATGTGCGTACAGTCCATGACAAATGAAGCCCTGACTCCACCACTTCGAACGTAGAGGATGATAGACGTGACCGTTAGAAACATGACGGCTTCGATAGGCATCCCAGTCACTGTCGACGCGTAAGGGAAATATTATCATACAAGAAACGACTGACGAGTGTGAATCGTTGTTGAGCTTCCTAGCAGCACGTTTGCACCTGTCAACAGTGCACACAAAAATGCGTAGAACGCAAAGACCATATGTGTTCCCTTTCCAAAACGTGTTTCAACAATTTCCAGGAAGGTGCTAGAAAATGTCTCATCATTTACAAAATGACTTCAATTATTAGAGAACGTACTGGGCTCCGTTGGCGTTCATTTTCACTTTCGCGGCAAGAGCAGCCATAATGGCGATGCAGACCGTACTGGAAGCGGCATACCACCAAGCGCCAGAAACACCATACTGACTATATGGCAATGTTCAGTCAGGCTGCGCACTATGGGGCTGAACTTACTAGACACCGACGGATGACTGGAGGAGCGTGGTTGCATGAGTCCATGCGCTCGTGATCCCTACGGCCACCAATCCAGGTTTCAACGATCGACTAGCAGTTGAGAACTCCTCTGAGGTCAGCTTTACTGTACGTCTGCTCTGCACGTATGTCAATGCCAACTATAATTCATCAAAAAATGTCACTATCGAATGAACCGAATGGGATAGCGAATGAAGTACCTGTATGAACGCGAACGCGAAACCCAAGCCTAAAACGATCCCATAGCCATACGATTGAGGGAGGGGTGCATCGAAAGCACGAGAGGTCACTTCAGCGCGCGCAGCAAGTTCTGTGGCAGACATGGCGTCGATAACAAGGGCTCGTGTCCACTCGAGATATAACATCTAGTGTCCAGCTTATATACTATTCCTTTGAAGCGGAGTTCTTGCATCACATTACGAAAAGATAGGTGGATCGGCAAGAAGCGCTATATTTAACCCGGTTGGGCAACGCCGATAAGCTTTATCTAGGTTCGGAGGCCGCCACAGAAACGAATTGGACAAGCGATTCGATAACAGCACCCAAAAACCTATCTCGGAGATAACAGTCAGATAGACATTCATGATAGGCGTGAGGGTGATGATACCTGCTGAGAAGCCCGGAGATCATGGTGTATATTTCGTGTCATCTACTTTCTAAAACCTTCTTCACAAAAGCGTACATTTCCTGCATCTCCTCGTCTTGCGACCGATCAAACAAATGGTCGAGTCCAGGTCGTTCGTCATACACGACATTCCAGCCTTTGCCCGACATTACTTCGTAGACATCTTGAGATTGCTTACACGGTACTTTCCCATCGATGGTCCCGTGGACGATGTACGTAGGAGGTGGACATTCTTCGAGAGAAGTTGCGATGCTGAACGATGACGGCGACACACCAGTTCCGTCGAGAAGAAGAGACGAAAGGATCCCCTCTTGCACCATCTGTAACAGTAGTGAGACTTGGACAACATTTCTAGGACTTATGAAGTCGCCTACATAATGGTAAAAGATATTCCGAGTGCTATGGAACGATGCGAAGGCGACTTTGGGCTGGTAAGGGTCCATATATGCCGCCATCTCCTCGTGCGAGATGATATCTGAGCGATAGGACACTGGTCGATGCTTCGTGTTCCAAAAAGAATGTAGGAGGTCTGTTATGGGGTATATGGCCAGAATGCCAATGGGCGTTGGGGGCGCTTCAAGACCACAGGCAGCATAGCCGATCCCAGTTCCAGTCTAGTTGATCCAATTTTCAGCAACGTAACGCGTACTTCCAAGGAGGAAGTCCTCACCAATAGGGCGAGCCAGCCTCCAGCAGAGCTTCCACTTACGAAGAGTCTTGACGCGTCCACACAGCTTCCTGTAGCTTCTTTAAAAGCTGCGGAGCGTACGAAGGCCATAGCATCTGCACAATCAGCAAGGATGCCGGGCATACGCGTTTGAGGAGCTGGTTGGTGAGTTAGTAAAAGCTTTACTCGGGGATGGATTAGAATTGGCGCACCCAAACGATAATCTGCTGAAACGATGCATATGCCATGGGTATCTGGGGCACGTAGCATGTGCGGTTCGGGTTGGGGGACGTCTAAAGAGCCCTTTCGAGTTCCCTGGGGAGAATCGTATGAAGAGGGACTTTGCCGTGTCAGAAGCGTAAGATACCTGTATCAGTCCACCTCCATGCCACCACAAAATGACTGGGACAGGAGCTGACGGTGTCGCCGAGCTCGGCACATAGACATCGAGGTAGAGGTCAAGTCCGTCTACCTGTTTGTAGACGAGTTCGAGGGGCGCCATGGGAATGTGTAATCAGGAAATGCGAGTTCCATTGACCTGATACGATGCAGGGGTGTCGAGGGATGAAGCTAATTCCGAAAAGTCGAGCAGGCGTTGATAGGCGTTGATGTAGCCTGCCAGGGAGATAGACTGGAGATAGACTTGGATCAACATGGAATATTGAACCGGAATTGGAATTGGAGATATCGATTATAGCACAGAGAGGCATCGAGCATATGACTGGCCAACGAGTAGCTTTCGAGATTCCCTGAGGGCGCTGGTGAAACACTGAGTATGCTGGTCGTTAAAAAGACAGTTGATGCTGCCGCAGGATCGGGCCACGGCCGGGCCGATTGCACCGCCGAAAATCTCCAACATTTCTTGACACATTTCCAACGTTGTTAACACGTTCCAATAATCGTCTGCTTCGAAACTGCTCGTTCACAAATTACAATCAATGTCACGGTATGGCGTGTAGTTCTCTATGAAAACTCATTTCACTGATCACGATTTCAGATGTCCTCAATGCGGCTACAACGCCAATCAAAGGAACTTGCCCAATGGCCTCGACGACTCACGCGTTGCAGAGCTCACTAACTGCAACGTCCCTCCCAATGACGCGGAGCGTATCAGACTGGAGGGAATCTATCGCGAAGGAGATGCATATATGTCGATTCTCGAGCAACGGATCGCGACAACGCGTGCCACGTTAGACCGGCTCATTGACGAACGAGGGAGAGCCTCTCAAGAAATTGCATGTTCGAAGAGGTTTCTGAACCCCATCAGGCGCATCCCTACGGAAATTCTCTCCACCATCTTCCTGTACTGCAGCCAACCCGACAGGTCGACGTTTCTTGTCAATGGCCACGATCCAGTGGACGAGGATGACCCTTCTCTCGACTCCTTGGATCCATCCAACATGCCTTGGGTGCTGACTTACGTGTGTTCCCGATGGAGACAGATAGTCGTCAACGCAAGTGAGTTGTGGGTGCATCTTCGCCTCCAATTCGATAGGTACGATGACCACTTGCGCTACCTTGGTGCCCTAGTGAAATACCTGTCCCGCGCCGGGAAAAGAGGCCTCCAGGTTCACCTGGAATCCACAAAGAATATTGCTGTTCACCCGTTGTTGACAGTCCTCATGGCCTCATCGTCCACCTGGTTGGACTTTTGCGTGTCGGTTCCATACGATTCCGTATGCGCATTGAACGCCATTCATGGTTCTCTTCAGAACCTGGAGTCAGTTGGAATCCAGGTGACTGATTGGCCCGACGAAATGGAGTCCCTGCAAAGTTGGACCCAGAATTGGATTGCGTTCCAGTTTGCTCACAAACTGTCTTCGTTAACTGTCTATGGAAGTGAAGGCATTGCCTGGCCGCACATTCCTCTTCCGTGGCATGGCCTCACATACCTCGATTTAATGGGCAAAACACAACAGGCAGTTTCCCTCATCTCGACTGCACATTCCCTGCAGTCGTGCTACCTGGGGGTTACCGTGTACAACGAAATTCGCGACGTTCATGTTGAACCCTACACACATCTATCCCTCCAATCGCTCGATATCACCTCGTCCTCTCCATGGTGTTCCGAATCTATCTCGACTTTCTTCGAACACTTTACGTTCCCTGCATTAACTTTCCTCCGGATAGACTTCTACTGCTTCGAACACTTCACAGACATATCGATGCCTACGTTCACGACGCAGACGGCGCCGATGCTCACAGAGCTGCATGTCGACTGTTTGGATGGTGATTTTGACGATGACGTGGCTAGCGCTTTCTGCGAGCTGCTTAAATGTACGCCAGCTCTCAGAACACTTCACGTCGCCGCCTACATCGAATCGGACACCCTGTTCCTGGAATTGGGGAGATGTGACGATGATGGTTATGACATTGTCCGGAATCTAGAGATCTTAGATATGGGTAAATCGGATATAGAATGGCACGATGTGGAAGGCGCATTCATGGATATGCTGGAATCACGCCGCCCAGTCGATTCGGAGAGCATACCACCATTCCAGACTCTTCGCCTGTCTGTTGAGCCAGACTGGGAAGAGGACGGAGAGCTTCACAGTCGCTGGAAAGTTCTAATGGAGAAGGGTTTGGAGGTGGAGGTACCGTGCTGAGGCTGCATTCTGCCTGATTCAACAGGCAATAACAAGCTATGTATGATTAATTAGAGTCGATGTATAGCTGTTCAAATGGGACACGCTCTTAAATACAAACGAATCCCAATTCACTACTGTAGAGCATGCCATATTTGGCTCAAAGCGCATTCGACCGCCGTTCCCAGACCTAATACGGATGTTAGTGGGCCTAAAACATAAGAGTTAAGCCGTACCTGTAACACTGTTTCGCCCAAAAAGATCATCTCCTTCCGCACCTCTTCTACAATGAGATCCTGTATCTGGTACCACCGCTCCCCAGCTAGTAAATGAACCTTCCACACGGTGTTTTCCTTGTCCCGAGTCGTCCCTGCAACACTTTCATGTACAACGTTCGCTACGAGGTCATATAATATTGGTTGTGGATGTGTACCCGACAGGTCTAATAAGGGAGTGTGAGCCAACGCCATTGGGGAGGATATGAGGACACACATTCTCGCATGTCTAGGCCTCGCAGCGGGAAATTGACAATAGTCGGATTTTTTTCTTCCACAAAAACGTTTTTGGTGAAGCGTTTGTACGAGAGAATCAGGTAGGAAGGAAGAGACTCCGCCTGATAGCGTCGCAATGTTCCGAGCGCCTCCTGGGTACTTTTACCATCGTATTTTGACAGAACTGAGTGAATGGACACCTGAGGGATGATATTCTTTTCAACTGCGTCTTGAAACAGTGGCGGCGGCGGCAAGTCAATTGATAGGAACAGAAAAGGTGATGTATTCCGCTTGATTTCTATTCTTACTGTTAGAGAGCGCACTCGTTATTTTGGAAGGAGCTCACCTCGGTCGATATCAAATCTCGGTTTTGTACTATTGTCAAGTTCTGTCCGAACAAGCACCTGCTGCGTTTCAACCCTCATTGACCCTTGGAACGTCGCGAAGACAATACTGGACGATTTCTTCTTCTTTCCGCCAAGGTCCTTATGGAGCTTGTTCAAGAGCCAACTGAGAAAGTCGACAGGATCACCTTGCTTCTCCAAGCGAAACTTGCCATCGCTGGCACGGTTCACCTCTTGGAGAAACTCATGAGGGGATACTTGCGCCTTGAATAGACGAGGATTCCAGAGTTTCCGCGCAAGCGTTGCGAATCGCCTCGTAAGCTCGGTGCCGGTGGGAGGTGTCAAGAGGAGAAAGTCGCGCAGAGGGCGGACATGCAAGAGAGCGTGAATGATGACATTCATGTGGTCGTTATGTTTAATGTTGTTTAGGCCAACGTAACCAGGTAGGTATGCCTGTGAAGCGAGATCGTATGAAAGCTTGGCAGACGGAGAGGGAATGGTGGATTGGATGAATGTGGGACGAAGGACATATGCAATGTCTTCTAAGGAAGGATCTGAAACCAGGTAGCCGTCCGGGAGGACATAGACCTTGGTTGTCTCGAGATTGATGAATACATGGTGGTCATCGTGTATTGAATGGGCGTACGCATACGAACTGCGACCACGGCCTTGGAAATATTTGCCGCAGACCAAGCAGCCATACACATTGATATTAGACGTTGATACCGAGCACACTTTCTCGAAATCAAAGTCAAGAGCGGCGCGGTTTATCTGTAACAAGTCAGTAATGTTGGGTGCAGAGAAATGTGAAAATACCGTGTCAAGGTAGAGATCCGACGCGCGCACTGGCTCCTCGACCATCTGCTCATCATCGTCGTCGTCGTCGATGTCGTCAATGGGCACATGTAATTTTGTCCTCTTAGACGGCCGTTCGTCAGTGTCAGCAATGGAGGAGGGCATCAAGAGCAAACGCGTTTACGTAAACATTCATCTTCTGCTCTTACCACTCTCTTACCTTCTAGACCCTCCACCATGGCCACACTCACTAGAGTCCGAGAACAACCAAACGAGGTGCAAACCAGCGCCCTGCAAGGTGCAGTTCCTAAACCATTCCCCCGCGAGCGCCTGGTCGACGTCGACGACGTCGAGGATGTCGTTCAGGCAGGGCCATCCCATGTAGCCGAGTCCTCGGACGGCCAGGAAACAGCCAGCGCAGTTACTGTCAGCATATAAATAATCTGTTCTCTCTAAAATGGACTCATTCATTCTGCAGGAGCTCCTGCCGTCTATTGCATTCGTGGAAAGGTCGTGTCTGATGACCCTCAACAATCTGCTGTCCGCGCCATCGAGATGGAATCCCATCGTTCCAGATCGTCGCCATTCGATGCCAACAGCACCCCACGCAGCGTCAACAAGCACGGAAGCCGAGTCATCATCGTCAGCACTACAGACGCTCGTCTCGAATCTCCGTACTCGTGATGGCCCAGACTTGATGCTCGAACTCACCAGTTCTGATTCAGATTCTGACCTCCTTCGTGAGCTCAACACCCGCATCGACAGTCTATCATCGTCGCTAGATACCGGCGATGCCAGACTGGCTAAATCGCTCGTTTCTCTCCTATCCCATCTTAATAGACTTTCTTCCCTTCATTCTCCCCAACGACTCGGAATCCCCCAATCTTGGGCGTCTGTGGATTCCTTAACCACAGACAACATGTACGACACGCTCAAGCGCCAGCTCAGTGACCTCCAAGTCGAGCGAAAACGCGACATATTACCTCCTGGATCGCCTGCTGTTCTTGCGGTAGAGACAGCCTTACTTTGGTCCAAAATTGACGAGGAGCTAGAAAGTGTTGTGGCCATCTGCAAAGAGCGTACAGGCATGGCCATCGAACACCTTCCCCCGCAGTATGACCGTGCCGACTACGAGTTCGACACACCTCCGGAATACGATTATCAGTCGAGGGAATCGCTTGACACCTCGAAAAGCCACCCTGTTCAAGCGACGCACTCCCCCACATTGCCTAACTCGTCTATGAACGAGAAGATGAGACTCGATTTCGAGGCTGTAACAATGGCTATTGACCGGCTCTACCTTGTTGCTCCTCAGTTGCATAATCAACGTGTCGAGCTCAAGTCCAGCAAGCTTGCGCAGATGGAGAAGGCCCGCAGAGAGGGATCCGTTTCTCGAGGGAAACAGAAGCAGAAAGACGTACAGGAGTTGGAAAACATTTTCGAGATGTTGGGTCGGGCGACTGACCGTACGCTGAAGGATCAGTCCGTCATCGTCGAAGGTGGTATGAAGACGCGTTTTGAGCGTGCTCGGCAACGTGATGAAGCAAAACGAGCTGCATTCGTGGACCAACTAGCCGAACATTCCAATTCTGGCAGGTTGCACTCCCAGGACGCTGTGTTACAGCCTAAAACCAAAGATCCCAACGCGATGCTGACACTGCCGGAGTTCATCCGGGAGTCTATTCCAGACATGCTGCGATCCCAGGATCCAACTACGATGATGACTTTACCCGAGTTTGTCAAACATGTTCCCCCGCCGGACCTGATTGCTCCGCCTATATCCGCATCGGCGTCTCTTCCTCCTGTTGCTGCTGGCGGAACACTGAAACGGTTGACCGCGAAGAAGAAGAATCGTGATCGCAGTATGTCTGCGCCGTCGCTATCTTGGTTACGCCCATCGCCGTCCAAGTCTAACCTGAACGACGCTAAGGCCAAGGAATCGTCAAGGTCGTCAACGCCTAAAGGTGCTTTCTTTTTAATACACGCCGTTGTTGATCTAACGATTTTGTCTAGTGGAGTTCGAAATTAATTATATTGCCGAAAATCACGAAAGTTTACATCATGTTCTTGTCTTCTTGTCCGTCGCTGGCGCCATGCCTGGAGTCGATCTCGAAGCAGAAGTGCTACCTTCCTTCCCCGACACACCCTCTGAAGGAGGGGATCGCCTGATCATTAAAAGTGGTCATCAATCCTCCTTACCATTACCGCTCCCAGGAAGAGTCCTTCCCGGTAAGAAGGACATCAAGGTCCAGAGTGGACATTATGAGATCAAACTCACCAGCATCCCCGTGTCTGCCCCACCACCGCAGCCTGCTCCACTTCTTGACGCGACACAACTCTCCGCCACTAATCCCACGTCATTCATCTGCGCTTCATGTTCACTTCCTGTAATACATTCCTCGAGGATCTCGCGGTACAGAGATTTACCCTCGGAACATTGGCAGGAACTTGTTGATGCTTGGATGTGTCACTCTGATCAGAAATTACATGAACACGTCGCGAAAAAATGGCAAAGGGTTCTGGCCTGAGGTCGGTCAAGCTCTTGTTGGGGGAAGTTATATTCTTTTCGACGAGTCCGCAGTCTCAAAGACGAATATACATTCAACGGCTACCTCAAAGGTGCGCGCAATCTCCATTTTGCATCGGACGATCAAGAAGACTGGCGTTGGATGTCCTACCAACGATCGTGTTGATGTCCTGTTAACCATCGTAACATGTACGCTTTCGGGGCGACTGGGACGAGTGTGTTTCTGGACGGAAGGCGATTTATCAGTTGATACAAAGCGTCCTAGATGAACGGCGATCCCGGTTGCTCATCTAAACAACTCTCGGGACCTTGAGGTTAACGTCTCGGGAGCTACATTCGAGAACACAATTTTTTTATTTAACCTTACCTTCCCATCTGTCTGCCTCTTTACTGACTTGTGCATTTTTCTAGAGAGCAGACGATTGGCACCCTGTTCACTGTTTGTGCGGAGCAGTAGTGGGAAGATCCAAGAGTCTCCCTCGAGTGCTGAAAGGAAGCCTATGGTTTATCGGATGCTCAAGTACGCTATTCGACCAGTCAGCCCAACATTTGAGTAGGTTTGACAGATCTAGTGATTTAGTCCCGACTAACTTTCCTTTAGGCCAATCAAACTCCGTTATCTGCCTTTGTGATCGAAGACATGACCGAGTTTGTGCAAGCTCATGCTTCATATCGATTCGTCGTTCTTGACGAAGAAGATGAGCGACCCAGAATTTTGGTTCGTCGTGACTGTTCCACTCTTCATTTGAGCTGACGTTGTCCGCAGATGTGGCTGTTCAAACCGAGCATTCCGTTGGCCTACGCCACCCGCAGTCACTATTCCTTACCGAAGGCGGCGAGTATGCAGGCCGCTAAAGTTCTTTTCAAACTGGTTGGACCGTCTGAGGAACCTGCGGATCTAAAAACGTGAGGCGACTTGTGATGTTTGTGTTCGGTGTCTGACTTGCGTTGATCTGTAGTATCTTGGACAAGTACCCTGGATTCCCGCAAGCGGAGTATCTGTTCTATCCCATGAACGTTTGCCGACAGCTGGCTGCGTTGCTTCGGGAGAGTAACAGGACGTACCCCGAAAGCATGCGTACGATGACCGGCCTAGAGGTAGGGTGGTTGCGTCGTTCTTAAACATCTTGGCTATTTATCGGATCCTCTTTACTAACATGCTCACTTGACGGATCTTCAAACACTCATTTTGTCGCATAGAAGTATCTTGGTAATATTAATATTTAGTAGTTGGACTGTATTTAGAGAATACGTAGGATTTGTACCTGGATTTGGCAATAACTGTCGTTTCTTTGGAGCCTAGTGTCTGCCCGAGGACATCTGACCCGTAGCACAGTCGCATATATATGCGCATACGTATGCGCATACCGTATGCGCATATATATGCGCCGGCATATGTGCATATGGCGAAAAGTCGACTTCGGAGTTTGAAAGTGAGTTCCCGAGACGAACCCTGCCTGTGACCCTGGTCGGGATTGATGCGCTACGGCAACTGACGCGTCCCACTTGCGTCCCACACTCTCGTCGTCGTAACGTTTTCGAACGCGACGCACTACGTCTATTTGTGTGAATTACAGAGTTTTTACTTAGATGGTTAAGTGCTTGACTGCATAATGCTTAGGTAGGAATAAAACAATGATTTGAAGTACAAAGATACACTAACTTGTGTCCCGACGACTTGTGTCCCGACGATGAGATGAATACTTATATGTGTATTGCCAGAGAGCCTTGAGAGAGCCAGTGCTGGAAATAAGGACCACTGTCCAAGGTTGGTATTTCCAAGTCTCAACAGTGCTGACCAGTGACCACGCATGGAATTCCCCAACGCCACACCTCACGCTGTCGACGGGAGGCCGCCCCGAGGGCGCACGGCGCGATCAGAGCGGCAACGTGTTCACGGAATCATCAGCCGAGAATTTGATGGGCATATTCCCCTCAGTTACTGGCATATGCAGGCGCATACGGCGCATATCGGTTGACCGTCGTATATGCAGTTCCTGACTTCATATGCGCGCATATCTGCATACGTATGCGCATGTTCCACGGGTTCGACATTGACGTCTGCCCGGCTTTGATTGACACGTTCACAATCGATATATCGATCCACGCGTTGTCTCAAAGTACCGTCCTCAGTTCGGATGGTGTGACGCAATGGTGGCTTCCAATTCTATATTAACCTCTCTCTGCCTGCGTCTTGTCTCTCCCAACAACCATCATGACTCAATACTGGGAACCCGGCACTGCATACAACCACGGCGACATCGTCGAGTACGAAGGTGGCTCTCTCTCTCTATTGCGCCACACGGCGTCCAACTCACACTTTTCTTAACAGGCCATCGCTACAAGATCATCCAGCCCCACACCTCCCAGTCTGACTGGGCGCCGACCGTCACCCCGGCTCTCTGGGGCCGTCTTTCTGACCAAGACCACAACCAAGGCCAACAGCAGTGGCAGCAGCCCCCTCCTCAGCAATGGCAACAACAGGGCAATCCTAATGAGTGCCGTCCTGACGAGAAGCAGCAACGTAAGATGTCTTTCCGCTCTCGCGTTCAAAAAGCTCAATAATCGATAGATTATAACGCGCCTCCTCCTCAGCAGCCTGCTTCTACCGAGCAAGAGCGCAAGACGCACTGGTACGATCTCGACGACGATCGCAAGAAGAAACTCGAGGTCAAGGCCGTTCACGTACCTGTGTCCCATGGTATTCAATGAAGGATTTCACAGATCGGTGGAGGTCTTCTAGGCGGTATTGCCCTTCTTGGAGCCGGATATTACGCGTATTCCGAGCACGAGAAGAGCGAGGAAGAGGTATTGACCTTCTTTCCGTTAATGATCTCTCGCTGATCTAGTTGCAGAAAAAAGCGCAGACTTGGGCTCTCACCAATTGGTTGCACGATGCCGAGCAACGCACCAACGATTTCCACCGCAACGGTCCCCGCGGGCCTGCTACTTGGCTCCTCAACAAGGGCAAGAATATTCCCCAATCAGCTATCTCTGTTGGTCGCGAGAAAGAATGGACGTTGTACATTTGTCGCGCATTCCACGAGGTAAATCCCGCGTCTTTATGATTCGCAGTTTCATCACTCACCTTCGCATTCCAGGGCGGTGTTCGTAAGTTGAACACGCCACGCGTCAGGCTCACAAAATGCTCACCATCATCCAGAAATCGGCAAGGCCTCTGACGTCTTCAAGAAGGGCGCTGTCATTGGATATGCCCACAAAGAGATTCACGTCAGTCGCCGTGTTCTCTGGCATTAATCCCTCTAACTTGATCTTTAGTTGGACACCTACGAGATCCTTGTCGGTGACATGCGTGGTTTGCGGTGGGTTGATGTCAGCGGCAAACTCGACGTGAACGGTTTAGGTGCCAGGCCTGTTGACGGTGGTCGTGAGGCTGATGGCACTCCACTGTTCATTGCCGCCGCTCCATACGATGGAGCCGTCCACCCGGGCAAAGCGAGCAGCAAGCTTGATGGTATGCAGCATTTTAGGTTCAAGTAAATCTTCAGGACTGATGTATTTCGGCTAGGCGCTCTCATCCCGTATGATGGCACCGAGAAGCGCGTCAACAACTACAGGGTTCTGTGTTACGCATAAGTCATTCCCAAGAATTACACAGCACATACGGATATGAATGTACAATAATAATGACAGAATTGGCATGATTCCAGAAAACGCTGAACATAGGTTCATTTTCCATTATGCGATAAACAAGACATCCATAAATTAACCAGGAGGAAGTAAACTGGCGTCGACAACGTCACTGACAATATCCTCTGCATCCTCTTCCGCAGATCGGTCAAGAGGCGTACGAGGCATAGCCATGAGCCCTACAACACCTGAGTAAAGTACACCGAAATCGTGATATTAGCTTACCTGTTCTTGCAGCTTCAAGGACACCGAACGGCTTGACGAGACTTAAGAATGCCTCGACGCGACTTGTCTTTGCCGTCAGCTCGACAATCACACTGTGTGAACTGACATCGACAATTTTCGCGCCAAACTGTGAGGCGAGCACGGAAATGGAATGGAGATGCTGATGCTTGAGCCTCAGAGCTTGAGAGGGCGTAAGAGGAACGTTTGCCGATTCCGAGATACCGCTGCGTTCAAAGTTGTGGGCGAGGGCGGCTTCGCGTTCGAGCTTGGTCGGGTGGTCTGCCGAGCTTTGCTGGCGGGGCTGATGTGAGGGGCCGCCGGTGAGCTGATCTTCGAGGTATTCCGGGCCGAGGATGGACACCTTGACGAGGAGGAGTTCGCGCTCGATGGTCCTGGTGTTGGTGTAATCCAAGACAGCCCATACGGGGACCTAGGACAAGATGAGATGGATAACGCAGCACACAGGAGAAAAACACGGACGAGATCCTCCAGTTGCCGGCGCGCCTGCTCGACGACGCCGTCCTGGCCCTTGAGAACGATACACATACGACTGAGGTCTGCGATTTCGGTGCTGCAGACGACCAGCGAGTCGATGTTAAAGCCCCGTCCCGCGAGGATACCGGACACGCGCGAGAGCACTCCCGGCTCGTTCTGGACGAGACAGTTTAGGACATGTCTGGATGTTATTCGTGAACATCATAGCAGAGACTACACAAATATGACTCACTTTTTGAATGGTTGCAAGCTCGGCGGGGGCGTATTGTATAGAATATTGGTGACCGCCTCCTCCGCCGTTCTTGACCGCGGCAGGTCCATCGCCGGCAGCGGTGGCGGGCGAGTCCGCTGCACGCTTTTATAGTCCAACGCAGAGGTCGAATCGTCGATAGGCCTGGGCGGCTGAGGGGGTTTAATAGGTGCGCCGTCGTTGCCATTGCACCGGTGGACAGTCGATGACCAGAGACGCGTCGACGACAACGCTCTCGACGCTGTACGCGCGCGCAGCGACAGAAGGCTCGCCATCGAAGTCAACGTTCGAGTCAAAACTTGTGTGAGGCACAAAAAGTTGACAATGTAAGTACGTAATCAGTAATCTTATCTATATCCGCTCCCCTTCACTTGCCTCAGCCAAAACTTTTCGTGCAAGGTCTACATACTCCATGCCATCGGAACTGGCGCCGTCGCTATCGCGTATTTTCTCCCAGTGAGACAAGACACCATCTATAAGAGTCCACGACTCCTCCTCTGTATGCTCGTCTACCCATCGGACATATTCAGATTCTTGCCACCCATGAAGACTGTGGGCAAGAGGTATGGGCGAACGGACGAGGATATGGTGAAGTACTATCAATGGCGGAAGACCTGCTGTATGTTGAGGAGAGGTTAACTGGGGACTATCTAGGAACAAGAGTGGTCTGTGTATCATAGTCAGTCTATGCTCGAATATGTAGCTGTCGACTTACCGCATTGCACGTAGCATTTTGTAGTCTGCACCGGTAGATTCCAGATTTCCGCCCCTCTTTTCCTGGGGACTTTCAACCAAGAATGCGCTGAGCCCGAATTCCAACTCAGTCATATCACTGGTCAGCTGCAGCTTTCCGGTTTCTCCCAGAGGCTTGACGATTGATACGTGCAATACAAACGTCTTGATGACGAACTTGACGAGATCCATCACTCTAACAGAATCATCAATGATTCAATTCAGCCACAAGATAAAAGATTCAACGAACCTTGCTTTCTTTTCATCTCCAATGGAGAACTTGCTGAGTATTTCAGACTTGATGAAAGCCAATCGCTCCACAAGATCCTTCATGTAAAGACTGGCACCCCCCATGCCTGCCATGGGGTCTGCCGAACGACCAAAATCGAAACGATGTATCTTCGCGATGATCGACCCCAATTCACGTCGAATAGCAGTGGTCAGATCGTCTATGATCCGTTCATAAGCCGCCCATATGTTCTACCGTGTTTCGTCAACAAAAGCCGAGGAGACGGAAATTGAAAGTCACCTCAACGTTTGGTTTGATTATGCTATATACAGCTTCATTATGTTCTTCACCCAATTGAGAGAGTCGCGACCAAACATGATAAAGGAACGTAGCGAGGGAGCCATTGATAATTTGCTGTGGCGTCGCGGTTGGCCCGACCAGTGTGAGCGCTGAGCGGTCTCGTGATACCTATCCCATTGATCCAAGTCAGAAAGGCTGGTCGTCTCGAGAACTGAAATCTTACCAGGCCTTCCGATCTGGACAGGATCATGTCCAGAGTAGAAGTTGCATTCTTCGCGACAGCCCTCACCAGCAAGGGGTCAAATCTGGCTGAGTCCAGTTCATTGGCGACAGTGCGTGCGATGTTTATGCCTTCATTCATACCCGGCGGTGTTCTGCTTCCACCCGAGAAAGCTTGGCCGACGGATTCGTTCAGTTTGGATGACGAACGTGTTAGATACAGCGATTCAAAATTAACCAAGGCCCGCAGAATCAACACTGTCTCGGGACTAGCGGGCTTCAGGAAGTGGTGGCGGGTACAAAGCAGAGCTTACCTTTGATACGAATGAATGTAAGTGGTATCCGTGTGAACAGCTATTTTAGCAAAGAACTCGTGAAATAATCGTAATAGACGAGGATAGCCGTTGGTCAAGGTCTGTTGGAGAAATGTGGACGCTAGGCCGTCGTCAGCGTGGGTGACGCTCACAGGAAGTGAAATCTTACATTTCGCTGCATCCCATGCGTGCTTCTCCAAAGCCCGAGCCAATGAAGTCCAAAAGGTTGCACTGGGTTTGTTTTCAAGTACCTGAATAGTATTAGACCCAACTTGCAATTCATTTCGAATATGGGAAGCCGGTCCCAAATACCTTCATAGCCTCGTCCAGAAACACCGATTGTGTGACAGTATCCTTTTTCAACTTGAGAACTTTTTCCAAAGTGTATACCTAGGTCAACGGATCAACATGCGTCTAGACGCTATAGCTAACAGGCAAAGGCGGTTCATGACAGGCCGGGCACGTTGCAGGATGTGTACCGGTAAGGAGACACTCACCTTTATACAGCAACTTGACATTTGCTCAATCATATTCTCCAAGTGCGACCAGAGAGCAGCTGTCCACTGAGGAGCCGTCAGGTTCGTCGGTTCCGTTCTAACTCGCGACTTGTAAAGGGTAGACGACGGGGAATTTAGAGATTCTGAATGGAAATCAATACTAACGCATTACCTGGAAACTTGGACTCACCCTTAGCAGCAGCGTCTTTTGATATTTGGGTTAGATCAAAGGTCATTCGGATTTGATCTTCGATGGCAGTCGAAAGGTCAATGATGAGACTTTGGACTTGTTCAGGTAGTATTCGGAGGTTGTACGCAGTTTGCAGCGAGGAGGCGAGGAGGGATTGATTCTAAACACGCATGTGAGTAGCTTTAGAAGATTGGGAAATACACTTACCAGACTGGTTAAACCGCTTAGAACCATATTTCGCATCTCCGTGGTCACAATCTCTCGTGCCTGTTCGATATAGGGAACGTGGGCGGCTACGACGTTCACGGAGCGGAGAGATATCCGTGGGCTGTTGTCGGAAAATTCGGAATCAAGAATATCATCATCAATGAGAGATCCTGACGGTCATTAGCTGTTGTGTGGAGTGCGGTGTCTTGTCCACAAACCGAGTTCAGCTATACTAAGTGCCGCTTTGGCTATAGTACGTTCCCTTGCATCTTCATCTTGTTCCCACCTTTTGCCATCAGATCCGTCTAACGGTACAAGTGTGTGACCGTTGAGGGCGTTTGAGCGATCGTCTTCTATCTGGCCCTTGTCCATGTCCCCCATTTGAACTTGGAGGCGACGTGTAAGCGTGACGAAACGGGAAGTGCGACGCAGAACCTCAGATGCCTGATGGAGTTTGTGGAGTCGAGAGACATTGGCCTGTAGGGATTGATACGGAACACGGACTTTGACGCGTAGCCTCGGGTGCGCGTAAGAATTGGAGAAGTGGTATGAATCGCGGTACAAACTTTTCGAGAGAGTTGTCGAGATCTGTAAGACCGGCGCGGACAGATGTCAAAGATCCAGATAGTTCGTTGGCGCTAGCAGCCTGGGATAACAGGTCTTGATGATGGTTGGTGACCTGATTATAATCGGGTCAGGTGCTGGAAAGTAAGCCAAAGATACCTACCAGAGTCTTGATTTGCTTAGAGACGTCGTCAACTCCGAACGTCAGCTTTGAAATGGCGATAGATATTTCCTCTTTGGCAGACGGTTCCGGAGCGACGAGCTTGGCCGAGGAAAGGACGCGGACCGCGTCGTACTGCTCGCCGGCAAGCACAGCGTTGGCATATTCGTTGGCGTCAAAGTCGTCGCTGGCAAAGATGGCATAGTCTAGAAAAAATGAGGACGAGGAGGAACAGAGGACAGGGCAAGTACCGGCCATGATGGAAGTGGGTCGCGTGGCAGAGGGTGACATCATCCGCTTGAACGCGCCATTAAAGGGCGTGACGGCAAGGATCCCATCAGCCATGTCATACTCTTACTATCACTCTGTGCCAGGATGGGGTACAAACCAGGCTTGTGTCTTTGCCTAAACAGATTACCTCGATCTTACCATCTACCATTCATTCTCTAGTTCCAATTCGGTGCACCCCCAGCTCCCACCTTTCAACCGCAGCCTTCTTGTTCGTTGCTCCCTTTCACACACTCTACACGTTTCTGATCTCTCATCTCAAAGGGGGTGGCCTTGACTATTACCGCGCCCATGCACACTCTCCCGATCTGTAAGCCTTTCCTTTTCTCCCACCATGTATTATCCAGCTCAGCCCCGTCATATCCCACCCCCTCCAATCCAAAGTGATCTATATGGACAAGCCTGGAACAGAGTCCGCGACTTCCGCGACTACACCTCAGCTGCGGGGCTTGGTGTAGGCATCCACGAGGCCAGGCACTGGCATCGTCGTGCATACGGTGGCCTGGTAAGCTTAACAGTTTGCATCTCGCGGCTTTATTGACTCGTCATTTCTAGGCTGAGTTGAACACTCTCTTGGCCCCCGAAATTGGCCATGCTGCTGCTTACGAAGCCTATCGCACTTGGATCCACAACAGCTCCATCTATGAACCACTCAGTGGAGAGACAGAAAGACAGAGAGAAGGCCTCATTGGTCTGGCTGTCGCCGAAGGTACTTTTTCGTGCAGTTGGAGTTTACACCTCTAATTCGCGCGCTTCTAGCGACGCGTCTCTTGAGCTACACGCCTAGACTGAACATGGATCCGTACACCCGGCAGACCGCATCAGAAGCTGCAGCTATGACGGCTTCCATTCTGTTCTACTGGGTGGGTATCTTCTCCGCTTATCCTTGCTATTTTTTTTACCTCGAATTCGTAGAGTCGGGACCACAACGATGACGAATACCGCGGACGCTCCGGTTATGGCTCTGACTATGATCCCTACATGTACGATACCAATGTCATGAATTCTCATCGAGGCCGTTCGCGCTCGCGCCGTCGATCTCTCTCCGTTTCCTCGTACAACCGCGTTAACGTACCATCTATGGCTGGATCCGCTGTTGGTATGCCGTCCGGTGGTATGATGGGAACGCCATACCCTGGCCAAGCAGGCTCCTACATGGGACAGCCGGGCTCCTACCCCGGCCAGCCCGGATCGTATCCTGGACAATCCTATGTCGGATCTCAGTACGGAGGAGGAGGAGGCATGCCCGTCCCAATGTCTGCTGGGGGCTATGCTGCATCTGACCCGGCCGGAGGCTATGGAACGCCTTATCCAGGCCAAGCATCCGGCGTACCAATGGTCGTTCCCATGGGAGGGCGTACCAGAAGCATGTCCATGTCTGTTCCCTACGGCGCCCCAATGCAGGGCACGGCATATCCAGGTGGTACCGTCATGTCTAGTGCGCCGCCGGCACAAGTCGTGGTTGTGAAGTCACACAAAAAGCATCGTCACCACCACCACAGCAGGCGTTCTCGTTCCCGCTCCAGGTACTAGTCCCCACATTCTGTAAGCGAATCGACATATTCTTCATATCTGTTATCTTCTCGTGCTGTACTTTTCTTTATCGTGCTTTGTTAGTTCAAGTCGAATCTACGTACCATATTCCCATCCATGCCAATACCACTCTTGTCTATGTAGCTATTTACAAGTACTGCTGTATGTATCTGTTATCGCGTTACTCGAAAAACACAGATGGTTGATTGATTCTTACAGTGGACGATGTCCAAAGGGTCGGCGCTCTAGGCAGATAACCTGACAGCATCTTGAGAATGTTAATTAAGCTAATCAAATCCATGTATCTCGAGGTCCCTCTGATCAGTGGCTTTCCTGAACTGGATCCTGAGACACCTCGAAGATGTAGACACGATGACAGATCTCGCAGCTCCCTAATCACGTACCCTAACAACTCAACGTTCGTAGACTCTATCCCCGAAACATCCACCAGTCGCGGCGCGCAGCGACGGCGCTACGCCTCGTTGCGCCACATCGCATGCCGAACGAGAAGATTCATCCTCGGCGAAGAGATCAGCTCGTTAGTAGTAACTCTGATTGCGGTTCAGATAGCCTGCGAGGAAATCCCATAATGTAATGGAACGTCTGGACTTTTGGTCACTCTGAGCGGCGCCACAGGGCGTCCGAAACCACAGAGCCATTGCTTCCGTCAGACACGTGGCTACCGCCGCCAAACCCCGTGCGAAGAGGCAGTCCTTTTGGATCCGCGGATCGAACGCACTTCAGCCTCATTTCCACGACAACCGAAGATCTTTCTATGTCTGTTGACTGCTCTTTGATGTCATGCACTCTCTTCTTGCAGCTATGCGCGTATCTCCTCGCTGCTGTCCTCTGAATCTAGTCTCTCTGCGCATGCACACTCTTGAAGGAATTCGACATGCTACGAGACCATTATCTGGGCTGTGTTTTGGACCTGTAGCAAGTAGCGACACTGTCAAGGATACCACGGCGTCTGCTCTGCCTTAAATACCCAGGCTTCAGCTCGGCCAACGTTAGGCTGGCCCTCAACTTTCACGACCCCGTACGACTTTTACGATGCCTGTTCGCGTCAGATCCAACAAATTCTGCTGTTGCATTCCCGTTCGACTTGGGGTTCTCGTAAGCGAAGCGCGCTTTCTCCCCTTCGCCTCACCGAATACTGCTCGCAGATCATTGGGCTACTGGGCGTAGCATGCGGAGGGGTCATCGCCGTTGCAGGAATAATCCAATACCAACGAATAGGTAGGCTTCAAGCCGCCACATTTGCCTGTGTTGCACTGACACGCGTTTACAGGCGGTGACATCAAGAATAAACTGGCCTATGCAATTCAGATACTCGTGTATGGAATGTACGCTCTCATTTCTATTCTAGGGTGAGCCTTCTGTGCTACGACCAACTCAAGATGATTGAAACTTCGTTTACAGTCTTATCGGCGCTTTGGGGAAGAAACGCAGACTGATACAGATGTTTCACGCGATGCTGGTTATTCATGTGCTCTTCAGCATCGCCTCGGGCTCCTTTGCACTCTATCGTTTCTTCCTCGACGCTCCGGACAGCGTCAATAGCTGTGTCAATGGATCCAAGGACGACGATGTGGTGGCCGCCTGTAAGAAAGGCGTCGAGCTTCTCAAAGGAGTATTGGTTGGTCTATTCGTCTTCGTGTGGATCATGGAAATATGTAGGGTTAGGCCTCTCTGACCATTATTTTCTGACTGACTTGTTGAAGGGGGCTGTATCATCGTCAAAAGTTATTCAAATCAATTGACCGACGAAGAGAGCAGCAAAATGTATCGCACCTAAATGTATTGATACCTTGACAACTTCCACAAATTGAGCGGACGAATTCCATCCAGCACCCCTCCAGAAACCCCAATATTGCGTATTTAAGAGCACGACCGTTTATACAGCTAGTAGGATGCAATAAATAATGCGCAAACAGTGAACCTGCGAATATAAAGCATGAAACCCAAAAATACAGCTACAGATCCATTGCAAGGAAATTAAGATAAGAGTATTATTTGCATGAGTGATATCATGTCCGTGTATTGTTCAAGCATGTACCGATTTTCCGTACCCATGTAGAAGCAATGTCTGCATCAACAGCGGCGTAAGATGCGTTCTTTGAGATCTGAGAAACAATCAAGAAGAAGAACAGAAGATGAAGTTGTGGCGCATACCGTCATCAAAACGAATTCGCGCTCTCCCTTCGGTTCAACCGTTGTGATCAATCGGCTGTCCTTTTCCTTGTCCGATTGCAAAACATATTCCGCCTTGACCGTGACATTGTCGGGAGTTTTGGGACGGTACTTCACGACGAATAATCGACGCGGTGTTAGGACGAGCTGCCGTACCTTTGGCTTCACTTGCGGACCTGCCAAGGGGCGAAAGAGTTTACTCGCGCGCCTACGCAGGGACGAAAGTTCGACAGTAGAGGTGTACAGGACTTTCTCATTCTCCGGCAAATCGAGGAGATGACCACTGAAAGACTGGGGGGTTATTCGCGAACGGGATCCTGGGAATCAATCACGTACAAGTTCACAGGCGGACCATTCCCTTGGATCGGGGTCATGGCTTGATTCCGCCCACGTTCTGCCTCATCGCCGTTGAGCCTCAACGATTGCATCGATTGTATGACCCCATTGGTCTCCGCTGGACTACCCCCCTCGGATGAGCTATCCGGAGATGGAGTATGCTCCGGGATTGTCATTGGCTTCGACCGCAAGGGAGTAGGCGTATTGGGAGGTGTCCGACTTGGGGAAGGACGAGTACGAGAAGAACGGCCCTTTGGTGGAGGGATTGACGGTACGTGAAGCGGACGGACTTCGCCCATTGGTCCGACTTCAATAGACAGACTGTCCTGGTCAAAGCCGGGATGCTTGATAATAGGAACTTCAGCAACAGGACGGTCATTGGTAGTTGACGCCCAAGGCATGTCATCGGCTTTGTCTTCAGCAGCTACGATATCGTCCCAGGTGGCATCAATGTCATCCCAGTTCCTGTCCTCTCCGGATGCTAAAGAATGCTCCTTCTTTACCAGTCCATGCTCTATGGGAGGCACAGGTCCCGTCCATAGAGTAGGCCAGGAGATCGAAGACCAGAAAGGATGGGCCATAAGTGCGACAATATTGTTCCCATCATCATCGCCAGCGCCCAGTCGCTGTGTAGGATCGCGAACCTGACAGTGGATCAGCAAGTTATTTCAGACAGCAAAGACATCGTGTACCAGAAGCTTCTGGATCAAGTCTTGCGCTTGTTCGTCGAATCCTGCAGGAAATTCGTACTCGACCTTCTTGACCTTTTCCATGATCAAATAATTTGAGAGGCCAGAAAATGCAAAACGTCCAACAATCATCTGGTATACGATGCAGCCAAAGGACCAGAGGTCCGAACTGAATGCATCATTGAGATGTACTATCACTAAGAGCAGAGCATAAAAAACCTTTTACTGCTCTCGTTGTTGACGATAATTTCGGGAGCAATATACTGAGCTGTACCAGCAAATTTCTCTGGAATCACTAAGAATACGATTAGTAGCGGATGAAACTGATAGCGAGACCTTACAGTCGCTGTTTGACACTACGGCAGTGCCAAAGTCGGCGATTTTGACTCGGTAGTTCTCGTCGAGCAAGACATTTTCAGGCTTAAGGTCTCTGGAAGCGGGTCAGCCTTCAAGGGAAACGACGCTGTTGGCCATGGGATAGCACCTGTGGATTATGCCATTCTCATGCATGTAGCGGACGGCGTCGATTATCTGCGCGGAGTAATACCGGCTGCATTCCGTGCTCAAAGAGCCCAAGCGGGATATTAAGGACTGCAATTCTCCATTCTTCGCCCAATCAATAACGAAGTCTAGACCCATAACGTCAGTTTAGGTTTTGCATACATGTCAAAACGAGGACCCACATAAGCTCCACTGGTCATGGAAAGTCATATGTAAACGGACGATCCCTGGATGACCACTCGAGTCAGCTTTACTGAGCCGCATCAGGGCAGCCCGTTCGATGTGTACGGTATTTAGCTTTTGGTGCTTGAGGAGGTGGCCCTTGTCGAGCGTCTTTATGGCGAACTTTTGGTTTGTACGGCGATAAGTGGCCAGCATAACCTCGACTCCGGTAAATCTCGAGCGGAACAAGCATGGAGGCTTGGCTCACTGTTGAGTACGCGCCCTCGCCCAGCGTCTTTCCGACATCAAAGTCTTCTATGCTGAGTCCGCGGGATCTCGACGCCGCCCTTGAGTTGTCCCGCGACTGTTTTCCGCTCCGCGGCGGACTGGAAGGCGGATCGTCGGAAACACCCAACTCTCTCGTTAGGTATGAAGGTGGTCGTGAACCACGCGGAGTAGTCGGTCCACGACTAGGACTACTAGTCCGGGGTCCAGAGAATGTGCGTATTGGGCGTGGTCGTTGCGGCGTCGGAAGGGTGCTGGTCGACGTCGTACCGCTGTCAGAGCTGGAGGTGGAGATGACGGAGGCCCTTCGGCTCAAGTCTGCCAACGATGGTGAAGCATCAGGAGATGATGCAGCTACAGTGGCTTTGTGCATTCAGACCACCGCAGACAGTGCCAAAGCACGTTGAGCCGTTGCAGCGACGGGGACAACGAGAAACTATTTCCGATGGCATTCACCAGCGGTCTGGCAGATGAGAATATATTTCCCGATATGGAACCCTTACATCGCTTTTCAGTTTCAAGTTATTCTAGTTCTTGGACGACTGAACGGACTCCCCTCGGATTCATACTCGACGGGATGTTGCTTTCGCCTTTCCTTCTTCCCAGTTCAGTTATATTTAGGCCGAAGGATATATTGGTCGAACAATGGGCTTCCTATAATGAGCCTCGAGGCAACCAAATAAACAAACCTATTGTTCGACGTAGTGCCATTGTTCACCAGATCATGCTGAATAACTCGTACGTACAGCTTTCGCCATCTATAATGTGTATATTGAGGTTACAACACATCGTTATGTAGGGCCATAATAAATAAATATAATGCGTTGTTCTTGGGTGTACAGATGTGGATGGATGCGATAAAAGTCGACGTCGTGAAAGGAAGTTATAAGTGAAACAGAGCATGATAATCGAATGCAACCTTTTTGATAACAGAGTCAAAGCAAACGGAAAGCGTGAAATAATAATCCAGATAATAAAAAGAGAAAAAAAGATGAGAGCAGGACAGATAATGTAGTGTGCGGAAGCGATAGCGTGCAAGCAGGAGGGGAGCAGCGAGGAGAGTGACAAAGTGGGATATGTACAAGAAAGCAGAAGTGAAAGCAAGACGGGGGAAAAGATGATAATGCAGATGATTGTTAACGGCTGGGCGAAGCACGTCAAATTAGTTGGCGGGGACACCATAGGGTAGGGGAGATGCGGCGTCTGGTGATTGATCGCGACGTGGACGCCACGTACCGCCGACTCGCCGAGTGGAGGCAAATGCAGCACCGGCAGGAGGTTGATAGGGTGAGGGCGCAGGCGGTTCGGTCGGAGCGGGTGAGGGAAGGGCTTGGGAGAAAGGCATTTGTGGGATGAGAGATGGATCGATGGTGGCTGAAGCAAGATCCAAGTTGAGATACTGCTCCATATCGAAGGAGCTGGCATTGGACCCATTGGAATACACACGGTCGAATGATTCCAGTCCGGGTACAGAACTGAAATCAAAGCCTTCAAAGAGAGAGACATCGAACGTGTAGTCGTTAACCGACAGATTGATGGCACCTTGGGGATTGGTTTGGATCGTGTCAGGATCAAAGCCGGTGAGAGTAAAGATGGAAGGATTGTGGGTGTTAGTCATAAGGCCTTGTAGGGACTCGTCAAACTCGGGAATGGGTGTAGCCCAGCTCTGGCTCTCAGGTACCGCAGACGCTGGCACGTTGAGCATCAAGTAGCCCTGAACCCGAAAAAAATTAGCTACGACGCGTCGCGACCAGGAAATAATACGCACCGGGTTGACAGCTTGAGGGTCAAAGTTCCAATCACCAACAGGAGTGGGAGCTGTGGAATAGGGCGTCTGTTCCACAGCCTGCTGGAGCTCGGAAAACGCAAAATCATCAAATACATGAGAAATTTGCAGTTCCGGCGACGTAGAATAGTCTTGCAAGTCGTTTATTGACGGAAGAGAGAGCTGGGAGTCGCTGGGAGTCGACTCAGGCTCTGCCGGAGTCTCGGGAAGGTTACTGTCATCGTCGCCGGATTCGGGAGACGATGCCGCGGACATGGGGGGAGTAGGGCCGTATATACCATGCATTTGGTAGTTGACAGCGTTGGGGTAGTAGGACTGCAAGGGATCATGGAATGTAGAGGCTGGGGTGGTCGGTGTCGGTGTTGACGCGTGCGCGTTGGAGTACGGGGCATACCGATGAGATGTGCGGGTCCTACGTGAAGGACCACGCGACGCCTCACGTTCTGCCTTTTTCTCCTCCTTCAAGCGGTCCTTGTCCTCTTTCTTCACCGGCTGGAAGCGGTAATCTGGGTACTTCTCGGCATGTTCCTGCTTTTTTACATCTGCTCGTCGTTCATACTCCTCCCGTACTTCGGTAGACGCATCTCTCCACATCTGCGAGATCATCTTGGACACCTCTGATTGCTGAGGTGCTCCAGGGCCCTTTGGAATGAATCGAGCCTGCTCTGAACGGAACAGAATCCAGGCGTTCGCTGGTCGTGGCGCCTTAGGTTTCTTTGGCGCTTTGGATCTGGGCGGCGGCGCATTGCTCGTCGATGCTGGGTAGTAGGATTGATCGTGGTCCATGACGGGAAACGACGACGCGCAATGCTAGCTGTTGTGAGAGGAAAGAATGAAGCCGCGAGTAATTCCCACGTGAGCTCACACCAAATCTAGCCAAATAATTATGTAATGGCCCAAATAGGGTGGAGTGCACAGCACCGGCCACAGCAATCCATTCACTGAAAATGCAGCTAATTGATGTGCACGGAACAAGAGCATTTCATCTGGCGCTAAATAATACAGGTAATGGACACACCCACCCACTGCTGGGGGCGACTACAACTAAAAGTACAGGCCGAGGACGGAAACCGAGACTAGCTTTACAAAGCCAAGGAACAACGACATGTGCAATGAGCGGAACTGGTAAGGAATATGTGTGGATGAGTGGGTCAAGAACGAGAATGATCAAATGGTGAAAGTGAGTAGAAAAGAGAATTGGCAACACGACGGAACCCGGGAGTAGGAACGTGACGAGACAACAAGCGATGGATCTTGTCATGAAGCCGCCTAGAGGACAATCATGTCCGTTTTACTAGTAGCCACCGGCGTAGCTACCTCCTAACAAGTCGGTCAGAACATTCGGGTAAGATGGGCCAGATAACGAACCTTGGTTGCCGTAGCCTCCTCCACTGCCGTACGACTGTTGCTGTTGGTAGCCGCCTCCATAGCCGCTGGAACCGCCACCGTATCCGCCGGAACCTCCATATCCGCCGGAACCTCCATATCCTCCACCGCCACCTCCACCTGCGCAACACATGAACAGATGTCCTCGAACGACGACGATAAAACTTACCGGAGAAGCCTCCTCCACCGCCGCCACTGCCCCGGGCATTGGCGAGGTTAACCTTAATGCGCCTTCCATCGAGGTCTTGGTCGTGGAGGCCAGCAATGGCGGCTTCGGCTTCCTGGTTGCTGCCAAAGGTGACGAAGCCGAAGCCGCGAGAGCGACCGGTCTCACGATCGCGCATAACGATGGACTAGACAAGTATCAGAACCTTCAGGCAGGGCCAAAGCGGCACATAGCACAGAACGTACATCGGTGATTGTACCAAATTCAGAAAATGCCTAAGATGGAAATAATTTGGATGAGAAGGCAAGGCGGGCAGGACGACTACACGACGCCGAGATCAGACTGACTTGTTGAAGCGTATCGTCAGTCGTGTTCCAACTCAAATTTCTACACATGACAACATTCAGTTTCGCCCCCAACACAGGAGAAGCGAGCACGACAAAACACAGCAGGAGCGCAGACTGACCCAACATAAACTTTCGCCGCCATGATTTAATACAATAGAGATCCGGACAACGAGACCACAACGAAACCGAGAACGTAACTGAACGTGGGTGTCAGAAGAAGGAGAGGGGGAGGTACCGTGATTGCAAGTGCGTCTTATATATGCGTGCGGATATTTTCAATCTCCGCTCAATTCGATCGCAGAAGGAAATTCCTTTTCCGGCCGCCAGTTGTCTCACGCTCCACCGCCACCTCGCTTCCATAGAAAGTCTACACATACACCGTTACTTTTGATAACAGTCGGATGACTGCGGTCAAGTTTAAACAAACATCAATTGACAAGGTAAGTAAGTGGTAGCTATGTAGTAGTAGACAAAAATGCAAGATCTGTTCCGAGTGCGATGAGTGTAGAAAGCGAATTCAACAAATGGAAAAAAAGAACCATTACTATGGTACGGGCATGAATCATAATCGTGAAAATCGTAGTCAAGTAAAAAGGCGACACGAATGGTTACGTGTCAATGAAGCTCTTCCTCTTCTTCTTATCCTTTTTCTTGCTCTTCTTATCGCCCTCTCCGGTGACACTTGGTGTGGGACTGTCCTTGACGCTCCCTTCACCTCGTACACTACCGGAATTTTCGTCGGCTGAAGCGCGCGGCGATTCACGCTTCAGTCCAGGAATGATAGACGAAACTGAGCCTTGCCGTCTTGTTGTGATTGAGATCCTCCTGGCTAACCTCTGGAAGTTCTGCGACGAGATACGCTTACGCTTTGGCTCCGATTCCGGGTCAGGTGTACCACTTCTTGAAGGAAGGTTAGCGCCGGTATCAAATGTGACACCAGGCGACTGTGGGGGGATTTGGGTGATTGCGGCTCTGACGGTGTGTCATCACCACTAGGGAACGAGACGGGCGCAGACGTCGATTCGGGGAAAGCAACAGGCGCATCCGTTGCAGCGGGGGTGGAAGCTGCTACCTCGCTTTTGTCATCCGATACGGGGAATGAAATTGGCACCGAGTCAGAGTGTTCCTTGGGAGGTACTTCAGGCGCTTCCTCCTGAACAGCTGGCTCCGGGGATTCGAGGACAGGTTCTGAAGATTCAGCAGCAGGCACGCCTGAAATGTCGTGAACGCTAGCAGTAGAAGCCCCCAAAGGTACCGATTCCGCGAAGTCAACGGAGTAAGGCGCCACTTCGGTCTTCATGTCCTCAGACGACATCACAGGATCTTCATTCGCTGACACCTGATCGGCCCACATTGAAGCGAAAATCCCGTCGAGCGCTAAGAGCTCCTTATGACTGCCCTGTTCCACGATCTGCCCGTCTTTAAGGACAAGTATACTGGGAATAAGATTAGAACGGTGACTCGTGATAGTAAACCAATATACTCACACATCGGCAGCAGAGATCGTCTACCAGTAGATGTCAAAATAAGATCCGAATAACTAGTTTAGATACTCACAGATAACCGATGCGCAATCGACAATGACGAACGACCAGTCATCAGATTGAGAAGTGCCTTCTGAATGTCTTTCTCAGTCGAAGTATCCAGAGCACTGGAAATGAACGTAAGGACCCGAGCGAAGATAGGCGCCACAAAACGTACCTGGTGGCCTCATCTAGTAGTAGGATGGGAGGATTCTTCAACAAGGTGCGTGCGATAGCGACCCTCTGTTTCTCCCCACCACTGAGACGTACACCGCGTTCTCCGACGGTAGTGTCGTAGCCTATAGGCGCTATCAGTAAGCCTTTGACGCTATAGCGCGCTGGACGGACCATCCGGGAAACTCATGATCCGGTCGTGCATTTGAGCAGACTTGGCAGCAGCCTCAATCTCTTCAGGAGTAGCACCAAACTTGCCATACCTATGATTGAGTCAGTAAATGCGATCAAGAAAGGTGCCCACTTGCACTTACCCAATGTTGTACCCTATGGTCGTGTTGAAAAGCACCGAGTCTTGCGGAACGACACCGATAGCCTGCCTTAAACTCTTCTGGGTTACGTCCCTGTTTTCCATGTGAGTATGAAGAAACTATTTTGGAGGCATTGCTCACCTGATGTCTTGTCCATCAATGAGGATACGCCCCTCACCTTCCTTCAGGTCATAGAAGCGATAGAAGAGACGAAGAATCGTTGATTTCCCAGAGCCGGATTCCCCAACGAGCGCGACAGAGGCGCCCTTCGGAACTTTAAACGACACACCGTTCAACGCGGTCGTACGCCCGTCATACGAGAAGTTGACATTCTCGAACTCAATTTCGCCGTTGTCGACGATCAGGTCGGGCGCACCTGGCTTGTCATTGACTTCAGTCGGCTCGTTTAATAGCTTCAGTAGTTTCTCAGTGTCAACGAGGGACTGATTAACCGATCGATAGATGAAGCCGAGCTGGTTGAGCGGACTGTAGAGCTGTTATGGTGCTCAGTACACGGAATGGAAGCAGACATAATCACATACTTGTGCCAGATATGTGATGAACAGAACGAAGTCGCTAGCATCGGCTTCTCCGGTAGTTACGCTGTGAGCGACAATAAAGGAACCAACAAGGAGTCCAACGGTCTGAAAGAAATGTGAGGGCGGTACAGGTACTAGTTCAGATTGCGTACTATAATGAAGTTCTGAACGAGATTCAGAACGTTCAAGGAAACTAATAACACATGAGCGACGGCAAGTGGAAGACGATAAAGACATACTCATCACGGTATACTCGAGGGACTGGTATTCCCTGATTGCGTCGCGATAACGCTCGGCTTCATGTTCTTCTCCAGAGAAGTACTTGACAGTCTCATAGTTGAGCAAACAGTCGGTGTGAATACCACGCGTGATCTTGACGTCGCGTCAGCAAGGATGATTCAAGAACGAGGAGATACATACAATATCGCGCTCATTCATTCTCCTCCGAACCTTGGTACGCCATTGAGTGAGGACGACACTTGCCCCGACTGGTAACAAAAATCAACTTCAGCAGGAACACAAGTTGAATGAGCGCACTGTAGGCAAACATAACAATGAATATGACGGCAGCCAGCGTCCAGTCAAATTTCACACAGAAAACCACTAGGGCGACGATGATATCCACAAACGTTGGTACAATATTGAACAGTATAAGCTGACAACGCGTAAGCAGACGACAGATAATAGATTACAACGCTTACCTCCAGCGTACGGTTGATCGCAGCTCCACGATCCAGCACACGTAGAATCTCACCCGTCTTCCTACGCGTGTGGAAGGCAAAAGACAAGTTCAAGAGATGATCAAAAGAAAGTTGGGACATTTCTGTACAGTCATCTTTAGCCATGGAGGGGGAGAACTACATGGGCGAAGACTCACCTCGGTCGGAATATTGCATCACCGGGGTCCAAAGGGACTGAGCATGATATTAACCTCTATTCGAGACAGGAATTTTGGTCGCTCACATCACGCAGCGCAGCAAGGCCACCACTGCCTTGCAAAAATCTCAAAGCAACATAGATGGCTAGTATGGGCCAAGGAGATCGCTCCGAAATGCCTTCCAAGATACGAATCAATTCTCCAAGGGCAAATGGTACCAACGCATTGACGAAACGGCCGACGATCAAGATCATTATGCAAAGCAGCTGCGACAGAAATATTCAATCAAGAACAAAGGACTTAGGTGTAGTGAGACGCACCGCCAAAAACTGGAGTGATTTGGACTTTGATGGCCACAGATACGGCGACAAGCGTTTTCAAACGCCTGCCTATTTCCGACCACGAAGGGTCCAGAGAAATATCGGGCTTCGCATCGCCAACCTATCAATGATATATGAGACGAAGGATCGGAATACCCTTGGTAACACATACGTTCTGTGAAGGACTCAGTGATGACGGTCGTGTTGTCGGGTTTGAAGATGGCTCCATGCTACGCCCTCCCTGGCGGAAAGTTCCATACTTGGTCGATTCACCGTTTGACAGTCCGGGAACGGTCAAGAGACCAGTGGATGGGTTGGCAGCATTGTCCGATGGCAGCAACAAAGCCGACTCTGTTGCACCAGGATCGTCGTGTGCGTCATTTGAGACCACCGAGGAGTAAACGATGCGAGGTGAAAGAAGAGATCCGAGCAGTGGAAGAAGGAACAAGATGCGTAGTATGGGAAACGCGATGTGGAGAAGGGTCGGAAGAGGAATAGCAGTAGGCCCTACGATCAAAGATTAACGCTTAACGCCAGCCACAAGGAAGACACGTACCTTTTCCGGATTCAGATATCGACAGTCCAATGAAGACCGTTAATAGTATATCCAAAACCAAGCTCGCCGCCACCGAGGACTTGACACGCTTTGACAGCCACACGGGGTGGCCTTGGACGTCCTTCCAAGCACCCAAGGCAGCAAGGCCAGAGAACGCAACCAAACCAATGATCGCGTTGAATTCAATGCCGGTGTCGCGTGCCCAATACTTCCGCAAGACAGCAAAAACGACAAAAGTCAAACCGTCAAAAAGATATGTCAGAGAAGAAAGAGTGAGAAAAAGAAGAATGGAGCCACGGCGTGGAATGCGGCTGGCAACGACAACAGATGTGATGGGCGACGGAGACGACGACGAGGAGGCTTGAGGTGAAAAGAAAGGCAAAGATATGGTCCCGAGAAGGACAAGGGCGGGCGAGAGGATTCTAAGGACAAACATGAGAATGCCCTGTGGCGCAGATATGCCGAGTACGTCGACAGCCATCGTCGTCGTCGTGCTCGTCGTCTCTGCTGCGTGCAGTGGTGACGGAGAGAACAAGAGGACCGGTCTCCACACGCAAATATAATATGTCGGCGGCCACGTGGTGGGACGTAAAGCGTCCCTGCTTTGCCTCAAAAGAGCCTAAACGATCATCACCACACATGCTATCCTTATCGTTTAAGCTTCCAAGTAGAAAACAACGTTGCAAGCACGGCTAGTCTGCTGAGGAACACTTCTGCGGTGCAGTCGCAAAGGTCCGTCCAGCTACCTCGGATCTCACTTGGCACAGTGGGGTTCATGCGCTCTGTTTCACAATGCTTTCGAATCTAATTGTACAATAACGTCGGCGTAAGATGAAAAGTCAGCGACCTGTCCAACGCAGCTCTCTCAACTCGTACATCCATCGTTCCTGCGAAGATGTAGGCGTGAGCGGTATCACTTTGGTCTGCCTCGTGTCGAGCACGGTGTCATCGATATCTACACCCAATCCCGCTTCTTTTTTCTTCTGTGCGTCCACAAAGTACACCTCTCGTATATTCAGTAGCAGTCGGCACGCGTTCATGATGGAAAAACAAAGGGCGAACAAGATAGGACTACGCCCAAGAGAGAACTGTACCCTATAATTAGCTTATCAAGCGACAGCAGAAGGTACGCGAGACCATACATCAGCAGCGAGCCAGAAGAGACAACACAACAAGTATGAGGAGAACATCCTACTGAGATCTAAACGCGTGCTTGGCAAGAAAAAGTGGTGACGCACGTTATGTAGAGTTATTGTAGACATCTCGCAACAGGATGTCATTCGGACCGACTATGGAGGAGAAGAGGACCTGATAGCTCTTGAAAAGAAACAGAAACATTACGACCGCATTGTAGATCAAGACTGGAAGCCAGTAATACTTGAACAAAGGTGGGACGACACGCATGCTGCAAAAGTTGTTCAAGGTGGCAATGAAGTGGTTGGTCACTGTGTACCTATGAGCTGCTCTTGAATCAAAGCGTAGATCACTTCGCACCTTCCAAATTGCCTAGAGAGACCCCGAGAATCGTCATAACAGCCGCTACTTCCAAGACATACAGTAAACCCAGCGAAATAGCAATCTTGAAATTCCGATCATAAATAATGTATATCCACGACAAGAGCACCACTGGGGAGATTGTCAGGCCACAGAAATAACGGAACCAAATTGAGGACGAACGCTCCGATGTGAGGATCGAAATGGCAAATGACAGCGTTTCCCATCGGAACCAGAACGCGCCTTGAGAATGGTTAGGGTCTTGCCCCGCGAGGATGTACGGCACGACGCACAACTAGACAGTAGTCGGACATCTGATGAAAGCCAAGAATAGAGATTGCATGTATACTCACAACTAAAGCCTGATGAGAAGAACAGTCAGAGAAGAAGAAGAAGGTCACGTACGGAATCGGAAACAGTTTGGTTCATGATAACTAACCTTGTGATGAGTACTCGTCTTGCAATAGTGTTGCTTCACGAACCAATGAGTTCAAAGCTACAGCCGCATGAGAATGAGATAGGCAGGGAGCGAAATCTCCGAGATAGGCTCACAGTATGCAAAACGCTCCAAAGTACCGGTGCTAGTATACGTATAGGGTCAGGTCAGTAAGCAAATGGAATAATTGCATGGCGCACCCAGAGAAAAACAATCTTCATAAACGACGAACGTTTTTGCTGCCAAAAAGTTCATCTCAAGTTCCTTGAAGTTCCATAATGTTTAACTAACCCATATGAGTTCAATCTACAGAAGCATCTCAGTGGTCTTGGTCTAGATAGGACGGGGAACTAACCTCGCGATGCAGTGAGAGTACTATCGTTGGCAAACATTAACTTGACAACTTCCACGATAAATCGCTTCTTACTATGGTCGTAAATCATTATGGTCGCAGTGGCAACTACACGGCGCGTTCATAACCAATCTGGGAAGGCGGGGAAAGGACCTAGACTGACAGACAACATAGCGTGTACTCTGAATCGAGTGCAATATCTTCACGATCACGTCTGAATCGATGGAAGCCGACATGCAGAACCGACTGGTACCATGTAGAGGTGGTGGAACGAAAGAGAGAGACGAATCTGGGAGTCCTCAGTGACAGTCGCCCTGAGAAGTAATTGTGGCAATTCTACCTAAAGGCACCGAGTTTTTACCGGTGAAGATGGATCTAGATTCCAATCCTCCAGCACGCATCCTTGCCAAGTCGCTAGATAGCCTAAGATGCACAAGAATAAAACTCAATTGCGGCGTGTGTCAGTGGTGTTGGTGCTGATGCACATGTAAAGACGGAAAGTTCCTAGCATTGTCGGCTGTCATTGATGGAGGAACACCTCGAAGATGTTGCAGCCAGGAGTACGGCAAAAATACACGTTCGGAACAAAGCATCAGCACCACATAGTGGGTGAACTTCGCCTGAGTCGACAAACCCGATCCTGGTTATGCATTGAGCAAGCAGTGAAAGTTTGGTTCTTCAGTCTGTTCATACGTCTCTAGGTGAGATACAGATGGGGAAGGGACGCGCATAATGATGAACATATGGTCTGTCGAAGAGCCCGCATGAGCGTTTGAGGAGACTGCTGTGCACACATCTTGCTCATGTGGTGATCAGCCACTGCAGAAGGCGCCATCACGATTCACTATTCATTCATTATACGATCAGTGTAACGGCGCGTATCAAACCGTTTACTCACATCGACTCCATGTGAAACTTCGTCTATAACACCTCTCAGACTCTCCAGCTTCCGCCCAGCAGCATCAACCGAGCCCATATCTTGAACCTTAATGGCTGACCTGGCGGTCTGTATGAAGGCCGTGGAGCGTTCAACAGAAACATCGGCCTCTGATTCCGGTTTCTCTGCTGAAGCCGGAATGAGGGAAGATAAATCTAACCCTGATGCACGGAGAACGGCGAGATCACGCAGCGTGGCGCTGAGAGGCAGTGGCTTTGTGTGTTTGGACGCCATGATGGTTTTGGAATAAGTTGTTCGATCACGCCGATCATTTGCTGTCGCTCACTCAAGAAATCCCGGCCAGTGCTTGTATTCAGAATACAGCCATATGTGAAGTAGCTAATATATCATGTCACCAATCCCGTATTAATGAATGGCACCCGAATCGAGGGTACTGTACATATAACGGTATAGAAAACGAGGACATCACTGTGAATCGTGATATTCAAAGCAGTTGTTACACATGCCCTTCGGTTTGAAGGGGTTCTGCTTGAAATTTGTGCATTTTACGGCGGAGAGGTCAGAAACACTGTCAAAAGGCGAAGCATCATAGCCGAAGCTGCTTCCCGAAGAAATAGGCGTCTCGACTTTATGCTGAGGCGCAAGCAGACTAGACGATGACGACGATGCTGTCGACACAGTCGGTCTTGGAGGGATCCTGGGGGTCGATGTAGGCGTTCCACCGCGTCGGGGCGGTGGTGGCGGTGGTGCCTTCTTCGGCGTGAGGTCGGTTGTAGACAATCGTCGTATTGTAGGAGGCGGTGGGGCAGCCCGAGATAGACCAACATCCGAGTATCCATGGCGAGAAATGGAAGGAGCAATAAGGTGATCATCTTCATCATGTCCGTGATGAGAGCCACTGGAAATGCTGGCGTGTTCGGGTGGTCCACCAAAGAATGGCGAACGTGATGGCGCCAAAGGCCTAGATTTCAATGCATCCTCTTCCTCGAGATCGCTTGTACGATACCCTTCGTCCGGCGAATCATCAGAGTCAACCGGTGCGGAGTATACGTCTTCTTCGAGCGTCTTTCCTGTACGCGTGCGCTTGAGTATCACCGGTGGCTTGGATACAGGTTCAGTGTACGAAGTTGGGAATAAACCTTGCTTTCCATCGAGGTCCCCCATCCACCACTCATCAAGAACCTCATTCACGACTAGGATCTCGTCTCCAGCTTTGAATGAAAGTTCATCGGAAGAACCGCTAAAGTCGTATAACGCGCGAACGATCTTCTTCTGCTGCAATGACGGGGGTGTTAGGATACGGTCTTTCGTGTCGCTAGATTTCGACTTGGAAGACTTTCGCTTCAATGAACCAAAACGCGTGGTGGCGCCAGCGTCTTTCTCGGCTGTATCTGCGTCGTCGTCCTGCAGCGACGCAAATTTGGGCTTCTTCCCGCGTACAGAGTCCATCCACCCGGTGACATTTTTGCGTATCGACTTGTCTTCGCCAGTGGTCACAGTACTATCCGATCGATGCCTCGACGCACGGGAGCTAGGTCGCGAGTGAGTCTTGGCAGTACCCGCGGAATCGTTTCGTTTATGCGTCGAGGTGGAAAGGCGGCGACTGGGAGTCATGGCCCCTTGCTCATCATCGGAAGATTCCAAGCTTATTTCAGACTTGGAGGATGAAGGTGTAGAACGCATGGAGTTCGAGCGTTTCGGTCGAGAGGGGCTACGCGCCGGCAATTTGGGTGATTTTGGGGAACGGCTAGGTACCTTGGGCGAGCGACTATGCATGGGTCCTTCCGCCTTGCGCGGGACAACCTCTGAAGCGCTCGACCTAACATCTTCAATCAATATCGAATACGCAGACTGAAAGAAGTCCTACCATTCCGCCTGTGTTTCTTGAAGAACCTCTAGATATTGCTTGACAAAGTTGACCTCAATGTCCAAGAAATTTGTGAGCTCGCGGAGCTGGTCAATTTCGTTTTCCTGGATCGCGTGCATGTATGCGCGAACATCCTCTGAAGCTTCCTCGCTGGAAAGGTTTTAAGTTCTGCATTAGTTCGCTAGAGAAACAGACACTTACAAGCGCGCTTGGGCTCGGTCTACTTCCTCATCTGCCTCTTTCCGGTCCTTCTCCTTCTTGCTGTTCTTCAGTTTCTCCTGCTTCGCCAAAGCAGCATCGTAACTCAATCTGATCCGACAATTTAGCGAATGCGAATGAGACGACACGTCGATACACACCGTCTACTCTCCAATCGTTTTCGCTGTTGCTCGTATTCCTTGACTTCATTTATGAATTGTTCCAAAGAGGCAGTGTATGTATCTTGGAAGGTCAATGCGTAGGCTTCCTGCAACGTGGCGATCTTGCAATGAGCGCGTCCTAACTTGACTAACGAGTCGCCTGCATACAGGTCAGGGTCTGCATGTAATATATTTCAATAAAACGTACCAAATGCCGAGTCCTCCCCGAATTCCTCGCCGTGTATAATCATGATTACCCCTAACGTGTCGACGGGCAATAGCTTCTCCGACTCGTCGAGCGCCTCGCTGGCTTTCTTCTTGGACAGAACATGATGGTATCCTTTAGATGCAACGAGTAGCCTAGGCGGATGATTAATTGAGATCTTTGATAGGCAGAACGCCACACACCTCTGAGCCCCGACTTTACGTCTCTCGATATCCTGCTCGAGTTCTTGAAATTCTTCGGTGACCGTCGTCTTGTCTCGAGAAGAGATGACCTCCCCAGCCCACTGAATGTCAAAGTCGTATGATCAGAAAGGCAATCAAAGTGGGCGAAACTGAAAGGGTCTTACCTGACGAAGTTTGCCAAGCTGAAGACTTGATGAGCGGACGCGATATCATGGCGATGGTGCACTCACTTGTTTACTGGCCATTTCTCTGGTTTATCTGGTGGAAGTACAAGGAAGGAATGGTGTCAGCCCACTCGGTCCGCTGATATATAACGTCCATTGTTGCCTTGGATCGGCTGCCCCTGCGGCGACGCCTGATGTGTGATTTAGATAATCCCGTTCAATTGGAGCATATACAGCAATTGGAGCATATACAGACACAGCGGCGCGATAGCGGTATAGATATAGATACTACAACCAAATACAGTAACATTATTACTATTGTCCACTAGGATTTCTTCGACTGTCGGTAAGACGAACTCCCTCTTGCACTGCAACAGCCTTGACATGATGATAAGTAAATCGATAACTTGACAGGACACCCACGCTCACCTCTTCTACCCATGGTAAACGGAAGAACTCGCTGCGCCGAAGCTCTTCTTGTCTAAGTGTCAGGCCTTCGCTTGGACCACTTCCGAGGACGCTCTCCAAATCGCGAGATTGCGATTCGAGCCAGGTCTGGATGAATTCAGACGGATTTTTGGCGAAAGACTGCAAAAAGGTCCGTTTCAAATGTGAATTGTGCAGCGATTGTGCTCGCAATGTAATCTGGAGCCAGTGAGAGTAAGTCTATGTCAACATTGCGAGTACACACCTCCTCGTCCAACTTTGAGAGAGTTTGAGAGCTCTCCTTGTTAGCCTGTACTAGGACAGTCATACGACTCTTCATGGACGTGTCCTCCACCTTGACTTCAATGTCCCAAGCCATGGGTCGTTCAGGTGAAGGCATCGTAGGGTCAATGGTATAGTAGAGTAGAACAGGATCTGGTGGTGCCAAATGTTGATTCACAAAGTCAGGTAGTCTGGAGAATGGGACTTGGTCCACGCCGAAAATCTAATGGAGATCGTTAGAACGCGTCCCGATGTATAAAAAATCTACGCACGGGAAACAATTTGTCGTCAGCCCGGATAGTTTTACGGTCAGTCTTATCTTGAAGATTATTGATCTTGATATAGTTCCATAGCGTCTGCATAACGCCTAATCGACTGTCCTCTTTGATGCCCAATGCCTCGCCGAGTTCGGGGCTGACCTTGAACTGGTCGGGATAATGGTCTGGATAGAGTACTATCCTAACGTTGGTTGGACTGTCACCCGTTCGCCTGACGGTGAAACCATCGAGAACAGGGTTCTGATTACCTGTTGCGCGCGGCCACTGTATCCAAATTAAGAGGGTAATGCCACTTGAGGTTGGTGATAACGTACCTCGACAATATTGCCGTCTGGGTATAAGGTGGGATCTCTGTCTAATTCGACGACCAGTTTCTTGATGAATGTGGAAAACTTTCGTGATGGGAGCTTGTCCTTTTTCTGGTTTGCATTCTGCAGAGGCTCGGAGGGTGAGATGGAGCTGTAATGTATGACACACCTCGAGCAGTCTGCCTTCAATCCTAAGGCTCCAAGCAGGTATTCCATCGCCAGTCTCTATATTGGCCATCTCTTCGCCGCCAGTCTGCCATATTTGTGACGACGCTGTGTGGCTGATGAATATGCGGAGAATACGTGTTGTCTGTTTAGACGGGTTAAAAGACGCGTCACACGGTAGCAGCGGCTTACTGAGGGAGCGCGGGTGAGCGAGTCCTGTATCTCGACCTTCTTTCTTGTCATTGTCCAATCGAGCTTGCGTTCCATAGCCAAGAGGTCCTGGTACATGGCCGAATCCTGGGCAAAGTCTGCGCTCTGAAGGATGGCATTGGGAATGTTCTTGTCTGTGAGCTTTCTGCGCCTGAATACACGGTCAGCGGACTGGGACCAGACTGAGAGAGCACTTGCTTTGCTGCCTTGCCGTCCATGATGGTTCAATACAAGAAGTAGCACAGCCACATACTTGACTTCTATGTCTGAGACACCTGGCACTGGGCTGATTCGCCCGTCCTCTTCGTCCTAGTCTTTTATACTGCGGCTCTAGTCTAATCTGGTCTGCCGCCATGGCTCTATCTCGCCATTTCCTCACCCGCAGGGACGCGGTTGTCATTATCATCGTTCTCTCAGCCTTTTATTTCGTTTCTGCTCTCTACATCTTTCCGCCTACGCCCATCATCACTAGCACTGATATACATTCCAACTGCAACGAAACAAACTTTAATTCCAGTTCACTCGTATCCCAAGGCTCTCAACTGCCTCAAACTCAAGTTATTGCTCACGCGCCAGGATGGACCCTCTTTCGCGATCTATACATGGCCAACGGAACTCTCTACATTCTTTCCTCTAACGAATCCTCTCACTTTCCTGAAATCCGCAAGATGATCAGCGTCAGCATGAAGGCAGAAGCTAGCCCCGAAAACATCGCTGCTCGCGAGCCCACAGAGTATCAAATGACCTTCATCACACCAGACACTGCTCGTCGTCGTTGGGGTCTCAACAACGATACCGCAGTTCGTGTCTCGACCGTTAGCGGTAATACGGTACGATTTTATGCCTGCTTCGCGTCTTTTTAGACTCACCTTTCAATCAGCTTTTATTCAATGATCCACCGCAATTCCTAGCCCATTACTACCATTTCGTCGCTGAACTGCTCGTTGGAACCAAGGCCTTCCTGCATGGAGCATTCAGTGCCCCCTTCTTACGTTCTTCTCCTCATATCCAGCGCCCTCTCTATACCCAATCTCAACCTTCCTTCGATCGGGCTATCTTCATGCACTCTGACGCGAAAAGCTGGCGCGATGGTCCAGGATTCAACGCGTATTTTCTTAGGGCGGCATTCCCCTCTATCACTGTAGAGGTATCTGATGACTGGCAAGACAGAGTCGATTTAACTTTGGAAAACACTCGCGCCTGGCATTTTCCCACAGCATTTCTCGCAGACAGAAGCTCGGCGTTCCGCGGAGACGCTTGTGGCAGTCGCACTCAGCGCACAGCAGCGGAGGCATGGGAGTTTATGGTCTCCAAAGGCGCGTTAGACCTGTTCGGCAAGTGGTGGGATGACGTTCGTACCGCTGTCACTCGATTCGCGGGAGGGTCCGTCGATAGCGAACAGCAGGAGGAGGAAGTTAGGATCGTGTACGTCAGTCGGCAAGGCGGTCGTCGAAGACTCATTCAAGAAGATCATGAGAGGCTTGTTCGAGAACTGACTAGTCTTGTGGCAAGAAAGCGCGCTCTGGACAAACCGTGGGTATTGGACATCGTTGAAGCGCAGCGCATGTCAAAAGATGAGCAAATCCGCTTATTTTCGAAGGCAACGGTATATTGTTCTCGCGCTACTTATATCCTGTGCTAAACCTCTCCAGATTCTTCTGGGTGTTCACGGCAATGGGCTTTCCCATTTAGTTTTGATGAATCCTCAGTCGACGTCTACAGTGATTGAGATCTTTTTCCCTCAAGGCTTTGCACATGATTATGAGTGGACGACCAGAGCTTTGGGCATGAAGCACTATGGTATATGGAATGACACGTAAGCATGGCCCTTCTCATATTTAACGCAACCCATATCTCGGACAGGTACTTCACACATTCTAATCACCCGCGAGTCAACTATCCGGAAGGCTTCCAAGGAGAAGCAATTCCCGCATACGCACCCACCATAGTGAAATTGATTGAAAACAGATTAGAGGGACGGATGTAACCTTTCTGGACTTGACGGACAAATGCCTCGAGTTGTCACAAAAATTCTACGCTTTATCATTATTCTGTGTACTTTGTTTTGTAAAAAGTTCGACGCTATTGAGGCTTCAGTAAGTATGTGAGTGGCATTTTCAAGATCATGTGACACGATCATTCTCTATCACCGACGCTCACCATGGCGCTGGTCGAGGCCGAACTCGAGTTGACTCCCAAGCGAATCGCTCGTATTCTTCGCCGGGTTCGTGTTTCGTGCAAAGCTCTCCAACAGTACCACGCCAAACCACAACATACAGCGACCTATGCCTCCTCCTCGACAGCGGTGGCCGAAGCTCCACTCTCCATCATTCCCCCGCCCAACGCGCTCAAATCGAGGACATTATTTGAACAATCCTCGGGGTCGAAACTTGAACTATCACCAAAATTATACGCTGTTCGAGACGCGTTCAGGGATCTGGTGCTGAACACTGCTCGGTCAGCAGAGACAGGCTTGTCGTCGTCACTCACCGCGTTGTGTGCGATTGTTATTGGAGGGAACATTGAGCAGAGTGCAGAAGACGAGGAGGCTCTAGACAATGAGAATGACAACGAGGCATTGTTATATGAAGCAATTCCCGGTCAATATCGCAGGTTCGTGTCTAATTTCGTGGACTTCGTCGTATCTGACCTGGTTATCTTGTTCTAGATGGGCCCTTTTATCTCACGCGACGAGCACGATCCTGACGCTCTGTCCTCCTCACCCTACCCTTTACCGCATTCTTCTCGATGTCGCGATCCAGCATGAGCTGCGCTTCGAGTCGGAAACATTCCTCAGGTCCCTTCTCGACCTTTCGTTCGCGCCTACCAATCATCAACCATACATCTGCCATCCCGTGCACTCGCGATACCTGCTAGACTTACGCGCTACATGGCTTTCAGCACGCAACTTCACCGACTGCTCCTTCCTTCGTATATTATGTGATTCTCTGGCTGACGCACACTCACCACACGTCTGGTTATCACGCGCAGTGGAACTCGTTTTGCATAATGTCGCCAAGACTCACTCTCACTTTGTATTCGATATTTCTTACGCTCTTTTTGAGTGCATATCGCATGCACAGAATCCGCCCCTTGTTGCCCAACTCGGCGACAAGTACGCAACGTGGATTTCCGCCGTTATCATGCCACGCGTCCCCTCTCTTGATAGCGAGGTCTACGACCTCACACGCCATTTCTATGAACTAGGCATACAGAGGATGCCAACCCAGCTTAACTTGACCGGCTCTATAACGTGTCTATTGAGTCTTGTTTTAGGACAGAACAGCCATCCTTGGGCTCTCAGTTATCTACGTCAGACTGAGCCCCAACCTATTACTTACAACGCCTTGGTCGAACACGTATTCCGCACATCGACCAGCACGTTTGAAGAAAAATCGCGATTTGCAGAAGTGGCCGCTTGTCTATCTGACAACGGGTTACTTCGCCTAGAGGCGGCCTTGTGGCGTTGCATACTAGATCACATCGACACTCTCTTCACACATGATCGCTCCGAGCTCAGGGAATATCGTGAAGAATTGGCAGACTTATTGGAGGATGCCGAGCAGCGATGCTTTGGCTCAGAAGGAGGAGATGGATATCGATGGGATCCTATCGGATGTTGGGTTCGGGTAGAGGAAACCCCGCGTCCGCGCAAGCGACAGAAGCGTTCCGTGGATATGGATAGCCCGAAACTGGCAAAAACGAAATCGTACCCAAGGTCGCCGTTTGTATCCTTGCTTCGTCGTGCAGCTTCCAAGCGCGTTGTTCTCCATCCCGTCCCTCTCAACCTTCCGTCGTCGTCGCCGAGGAGTGAATGCTCCTCTCCTGTACGTTTTTCCGACGTTCTGTCTTCAGACGATGCATTGGATATGTTTGCATACCCTTTCTGATCTACTAGTTTATCTCTCCACACATTTTCCCCGGCATTATCCACCTACAATTGTAGCATAAACACATTGCAGCACCATGTACACTACCATATATACACTTGACGATCTTAGGCGACTCAGGGCACGGACCTTTAAGTCAGTGCGGGTACACAATCTAAGATCTAAGATCTTGCGAGGGCGAGAAGAATTGTTATCGATGAAGCAAAAGACTGAAAGAAGACATTCTAGCCAAACTGAAGGATTCACGCCATGTTTGTTTTGAGCCTGTTGAATTGAACGTGTCTCTAACTACGAATGCAGTAGTACAGCTATCACTTTTCCCCAGATCAGACCACCGACTGAGAAGCGTCCCCCGCACTGGCCTTATCAGTAGCAATGTTGGTATCGAGTTTCTTCCTATCACAAGAGGTCAGAGACGATCGCGTCGATGTGGGAGCAACGTACTGTTCAGCGGCCAACTGGGACTCTAGGGAAGACGTGTCGTCACCGGAAGCAGCAGCCTTGGCAATCTAGAATAACGCGTTAATCAAGCAGTTCCAGGGTAGGGCAAGTAGAATGCCAACCTTGATGTTGAGGACTTGCACTTCGCCGGTGAGCTTCAAGACCTTGTTCTTGATCTTTCCGACCTGGAGAGCGTCGGCTGCGGCGCCCGAAGCGGCATCAATGGCAGGGTTGAAGTCGTCGGTCTCAGCAGCTTCGGCGGCTTCACGCATCGTCTGCATGTCGTCCTGCACGGGACTCGTCAGTGGGTGTCTACTAAAGCAGGAAGGGTATGAAACTTACGGCGACGGAATCATCCAAGGTGGAAAGGTCGACACCGGCGAAAGGATCTAAAGAAATGGTTCAGACGCAGAACGACGAGGGAAAAGGACAAGATGCTCACCGACGAAGACGGCGTTGGCCTCGGCCGCCGCATCTCCAGCAACACCGTCGGAGATCTGGAAGTCGGCGTAGCTGAAGAAAAAAAAATTCAGGACGACTCGTAATTTTAAGGAAACGGACATACTCGAGAAGAGTGAAAGATCCTGTTGCAGCGGCAGCACCTGTAGCAGCGTTGTCAATGGCAGTGGTGCCATTGGCAGCGGCGGTGTCGGTAGCAGTGGTGTCCGTGGTATCGACCGTGCAACTGGAGCTCTTCTTGGCACGGATGGCAACAGGAGCAGACGCAACAAAGCTCGTGAAGAGGGTGACGAAGACAGCGAGGGAAGTGATTTGAACCATTTCGGAAAATACGAGTTCACAAAAAAGGGAGTGCGTTAAACGGGGATTGTTTAGAAGGGGTGAACTGTAATAGGCAGGCTAGCTGCGAGAAATTGAACAGAGGTTGCAAATGAAAGAAGACTGAAGGGAAAGAAGTGATTCGCCGTCAAGACGTCAACAGAGCTCAAGCTGAAGATGGGGAATTTCCAGTGCGGGTGGTCTGCCTTTTAAATGATTCCGGCCACGGAACTTTTTCGGTGACCCTCGTTTCTAGAAATGGTTGAACATATTATACACACGTTGGGAACGCGTGGGTTACGCAAATCCGCATCAGATTCTGCAGATTCCAACCGTTGTCAGAGTAATCAGGACCAATCTTCAGCGCTCTGTCTCGCGTGGACAACGTGCACTACTCGTGTCCTATTCAACAACCGGAAGAGTCGGCAGTCTCTGGGAGTCTTGATAGCTGCAGCACCTTTAAGGGTGCATTGCTTGTGCATGCACCACCTACAGCACCCGGACCTCTTTCACGGCGAGGAGGGGCCCGTTCAAGGCCCGTTCGACTGAATACTGAATACGATCATCAATCAGCTGGCACGAAGAAACAAGAAACGGCCCAAAAGCGCCTAAAACTTCCGGAGGTCTATTATTCAACTGAACGCAACGAAATATGCACGACGAGTGCACGACGTACATTTTAATCATACAGAAACTGAAACAACACCATATAAACAAGAACATAGGTAACCAAGAGCGCCGTAAGATTTCAGGAAGTCCCCCACATAACGGCATGGGAAGGTTGAACCAACGTCTCCCACAGCTTGCGGAAGAAGACTGCCGTCTTCCCGAGCACACCGCCGGTGAAAGAGGTGGAAGCGGCGTAAGCAGATTGAGGCTGATACATGTAAAGCTCAGGAGAGAAAGGATCATAGTAGGTCGTCAAGAAGAGTTCGTAAGCACGGGCCAGTGTCATGCTTGAAACACGTTGTCAATTTCTCGAACGTCGAACGTGGAATATTAACTGCTAACCTGTACATGACCCACAGAAGTACGATCTGTATTAAAACACCAATGGTGATCCAGGCCGCCCATCTCCCAAAAGAGAACTTGGGATGTTCACTCTTCTTAGCATGAACTTGAGGCGAAGACTCCTTGCAAACGCAGTGAGTTGGAGATTGAGAGATGATAAAAGAAAACATACCATGACAGACATAACCTCATTCATGCTTTTTCGCACCGCACGTAAATTAGCATCCATATCGGACTTGAGTTTTCGACGTTGCCTGCGTGAATTACTTGAAGCCTGCTCTAGCTCTGAAATGCGGTTCACATCGATTGGAGACTGGGTTCTACAAGATGGGCTCAATAATCGCGTTCAATGAAACCAATGCTGGTACTCACCGGTCCAACTCAGTGTCGAATAACTGTTCCAATCGAGTGAGCCCAGTCTGCATACGCGCCATACCTTCAGTACGCGACTTTGGAGCAACGAAAGACTCGTCAACCTCCGTTTCCGGCTCAATAACACTATCTTCCACGACGCGGCCCATAGCATCAACAATGCGAATAGAACTACGCCTAGGCGTGTCCTCTCTCTTGTTTCGAGACAAGGATGCATCCTGAGAGATATCCTCTCTACCGTACTCATCCACTATGCGAATCCTGGCCTGCCTCCGAGACTTCGAGGGTGAAGCAGGAGGGCTGGAGGGTCCAGCAACTTGTACGTCTGTGTTCACAAGCGCAGATGGTTTTAAGATACCGTTCTCTTTCCGAACGGAAGGCTCCTCAGCGTCAGTGATCGCTTGAGAGTCCATATGGGATTCTGAATCTTGCCCAGTCGACACTTCAGATTCTTGTCCATGGTCAAACCGCACACTTTTTTTCTGAGCAGGGGTCATAAGCCAGCCGCCTGGTGGAGCAGGTGTTTGTGCTGGTAGCGATTGAGCTCTCGACAAAGGTGTTGTATTCATAGGAGTCGATGCACTATGATCCGAGACATTCTCATCATCCGTCGGTAAGGAGCTGGTTCTCAATAGAGGATTAGGACGCGCCGGAGTGTAAGCCCAACCGCCAGGCGGACGTGGTGTCTTCGTAGCGGTGTCTAGCGAACCAAACTTGTGGGTATCCTCGTCTGACGATGACGGAGGTCCAGGAAGTGCCGGTAATCCAGCCGGTGGTGACGGGGTCTGAAAGTCAGATTTGGAAAAGGATATCTTGGGTGGAGTGGCTGGGGAGTCAAATAAAGGCAAGGCTGTTGGAGGCGTTGGAGGGGTAGAAGGGGCTGATGATGGTGATGGTGAAGATGCAGGAGGTGAGTGAATAGAACCGACAGCCTTTCGCAGTCTGGCCTCGTCGATAGAAGTATGATGTCGCGGAGAAGATTTCCGTCCTCCCTCGGGTGATTCCACTGGTAACGGCGCGAGTGGCTTCAAAGTTGGCGTATGGTCTTCGGGAATATCTTCGTGGTCTGTATCTTCGGTACGAGTCAGCGGTGAGGTCACTGATTACTAGAGCTTACGGACCTGTGGTTTCCCCCTCATAGCTTCCGTTTGCCTTTCTATTCTGACCGCTTCTTATGGTGGTAGAAAATGGTGACTTGGCAGAGTGACTTCCTTTAGCCGAGACCGGTGTTCCAGTACGCGGCGAGATCTTCGGACTGCTCGTTGGTATTACAGATACCGACGACGTTGCACGTAATCGACCATTACGAGGAGAGATTTCAGGTTCTGTTGAGCTACGCTTCAGAACCGAAGGGGTTCCACTGCGAGGCCGCAGAGATGGGGGAGAGATCGTTGCAATGGGAGGCAGAGGAGAAGTAGGGCGTGCTGGGAAGCTTATCGGTCGAGGACGTTGCGATCGAGAAGGTGATGGTGACGGTGACGGTGAGGGAGAAAGGGTGCCTCCATGAATAGAGTGAGGTCGAGGGGAAGGGGACTTTGAAGTCTGAGGAGACTGGATACGAGAAGGAGGGCGCAAGTGGTTACTCTTGACATCGAAATAAGACGTATGAGAGTGTGTCGAAGTCGAGGCTGAAGGTGAATGCGGTATCGGAGAGCTTGGACGACTATGTGTGAGTGATTGTAGATGCCAAGTCGGATGGTTGGAGTTCCAGTTGCGTTCACGTTCATGTTGAACCACTGCTTCGACTTCGGCCTCAAGTTCAATTTCGTCATCTCGAGAACTGGCTGACGACGAGGAGCGCGAACTCGAAATAGACAGTCTATTTTGCCTGTGCCCAGGAGAAGGTAATGGTGAAGCCCGTGGATCCGTCGACTGGCTATATGTACGAGAACGTACATGAGTTGAGTTAGGAGTTGGCTTGGAAAGAGTTCTAGAGCGTGATTTATTCCATTGACGCTCCAAGTCCTGCTCGCGGGAACCGTTCATTTCATGTGTTCGAGGCTCGTCTATAACCGGTAAGTACACAGCGCGGAAAAGAAAAAGCAATGTGCGTACGATCCGAATGTGATTCTCTTGAGCTGATACTGCTGATGGACGCTGTACTGCCATGGCGGGTGCGGGAAGGGGAGACAGGTATGCGGGACGGTCTGTGTAGTGTAGGTGACTGTCGATGCAGAGTGGGTGAGCTTGCTGAATGTCGGCCGATGGGATCATGCTCATCGGGTGTCGCGTGGTGATTGGCAATAATAGTAGTGTGAGTAGGAGATGATTTGGAACGCTCAGCAATACGAGGGCGAATGGTTCCTTGAGGGTCAATCGTTTTCTTCGGGCCAGGGAATTGTAGTAGGGGAGGGCCATCGTCTTCGCTATCTAAACCTTCCAGGTTGCGTTGCATGTCAGAGTCCTGGTCCAAGAGGTCTGGTAGACGACGGTTAGTGGAAGCCGACGAGGATTAGATGGTGATGTCGTACTGGAATGGGCATGAAGGTATGAATTTAAAGACTGAAGTGATTGTTGCTGGGGAGTGCTGGTAGCCGCTGGAGGAGTGGCCCGAGAAGAGTTTAGGGCATGAACATCGAGGCTGATATTGGGCGTGCGCTCGTTGAATAGATCATAGATGGCAGTAGGTGTTTCTAGCAACGGATGGTCAGTGACAGGTGTCGCTGATAATGAACAACTTGAAGCGTACGGCCGTCGACCTCCTCATCACTGTGACTTTTTCTCTTTCCCTTGACGCCAGCGCGTTCTTGTCTGACCTTTTGAACTCTGGGACTGCTCTCCACTTCACTGGTGTCGATGCTATTTCGACGACGGCGTCCCTTGTCTTTCTGAGGAGTATCGCCGGGCGGGCGCAAGGCGCGACTGATTAGGCCTTTGAGCGAGCCTTTGTAGGAGCTAGCCGTGGAGGAAGCAAGATTGGGAGGATCAAAGTCCGAATCCCGGTCCGAGGGCGAAGCAGGTGGCGCGTCTGCTCGTGCAGAGGTATCTGGAGGCATTCTACTCATGATTGCCCTTAGACGTTGGGCCGGGGTATCCTCGACTATAGAAACTGGGGTATCAATGTCCATAGAGGAGAATGTGGAGAGCAAGTTGCGGGACGGCTCGTCAGTCAAATTGAGATCAACATTGGTACTGGAGAACTCGGGAAGCCGTGACGGTCCTGCCTGAGAGGCTCCGAGTGAGGTATTTGCCTGTCGCGGCACACGACGGCGAGAGAACGGAGGAGGTAGCGCGTTGTCCATGATGGACGGAAGGACAAAGCTGTCCGCCGGACAACAATTGCACTCTGTTTGCCGCATCACGTGCCCACCAATTTTGAGTTTCGACCATCATGTACCGTCTAACGCGTCTGCCTCTCCGTCGCTGCTTGCATACGGCTGCCGGGGCATCCAAGACTCCCCGCTTTCGTATTGGACTCACTGTTGGCCTTTCGGCAGCAGCACTAGCATTCAGTGTACCCACATTCGCTCTCGACTCTCGTTAGTCATCTCCTTGCTCTCCGAATCAGCTTAACATTGGCCTTTCCCTAGCTTCAGCACCCGCTGCCACTACAGTTGCACCTATAAAATATGAAAATGCTCCAGCAGAGGCCACACCTGTTCCAGCTGAAGCAGAGTCAGAGGAGGAGGAAGAGAAGGAAGGCGGTGGAGGCGGAGGCGCGTACAACCCCGAAACTGGCGAAATAAATTGGGACTGCCCATGTCTTGGTGGTATGGCCCATGGACCATGTGGACCAGAATTTCGCGAGGCATTCTCGTGCTTCGTCCATTCTGACGCCGAGCCAAAGGGCATCAACTGTGTAGAAAAGTTCCAAGGTATGCAGAACTGCTTTAGGGAACATCCGGATGTCTATTCTCAAGGCAAGTTTTCCACATGTGTATCCCGTACTCTCAACTCATCATTGTACAGAACTTATGGATGACGATGACGATGAAGAATCTGCCACTAAACCCGACAGCGAGGAACCTGTCGCTCCCCCGGAATCTGCACCCGCACCCAAAAAGAAACAAGACGCGCCCTCTCCAAGCTCATAGCTCGTCATATGGACACCTAGACCTCCTCACCACTCACTTCCTTGTAACGTACCGTACAGTTGTAATATGACCTTTGCGGCACGCTTTGTTGCAATGGTACACGCTGAATACGATGAGTGTAGACCTTTCTCATTTTCTCTTCATAATGCATTGGTGTTGAACGTTGAACGTTGAACATCATTCAAAGTTCTGACTTTTGCAGTCTCGCGCCTGTGCCGGCTACGCGTAAGTATGCTATCTCGGCATCGAGTCCGTCACATTGGTTATGCAAGAAATTCGGCGATATCACATTATAAAAGTCTCAAACAGAACGAAAAAGAAGTAAAAGTCAAAGCTCTCAAGACTCGTCCACATCGGATTCATGGTCCAAAGCAGCCTCGTCGGAACCCACGACAAAGAAATTGCCCTCGCTCCTCCTCAACTGCACGTCGCTAACTAATTCCTTGACCACGACATACAACGACTGCCGGTCATCCATCCCTAACGGCACTCTCTCGTCGAACCTAAAATCCATCCACGAATATGTCGCTTGTCCGAATAATAATGGGAAAACTATTGGGGTCCTCGTACCAATCATCACCACCACCAAAAGGAAGAGCAATACATGTGCCAGAGCGCAATCAGCCCAATGCGCGTATCGGCGAATTCCACGAGGAGGCGACGAGATGTAGCCAGTAGAGAAAGCGACAGTTTCAAGGTATTGAGGAAAGAGAACAATGACTCCGCCCACGAGCGTATACCATGGAAGAAAGAGAAGCGCCTTGGGAAGGAGATTGACAAAATCCGTTTGAGAGAGTGTGAGGAAGCGCAAGACAAAGACATCATCAAAAAAGAACTGGGCAGTATCGAAGAGAGTGATTTCGCGTAGAGTAGATTTCTTGGATTTCGATTGAATGTCTTCAGCCTTAGCGAAGGGGATAAGAAAAAGCGTTTAGGGATCGTAAATATACACGAACTTCGCTAGCTTCATCGTCTGCGTCCAGGTTGGCAACATCCAAGTCCTTGACAGCAGTTACAGAAAATGAACGATCGTGAGGCCGTCGAAGGGAGCTCTACAAACCTCTGAATCGAATGGATGCATATAAGAAGAAGGAAAGGCTTACATGTTCGGTAAACGAGAAAAGACTGTAGCTGATAGTAGGCGAGTCCATGAGTGAGCTCTCAAGCAAGGCATCATCAGAGGTGGAAATGGAGAACTCGGTCCCAACTCCTAGCTCGGCTGGGAATATGTGCAAATCTTCTTCAGATAGATAGTCTTCGTCCTGAACCTGATCTTTTGGCTCGGGCGCAGGAATCGATGGGGTTGAGGGTAATTCCAGTTCCTCTTCTGAGATCGGAGGGGATTCTCCACTGGGCGAGGTTGACGAGTACCGCTCCATCGGTGGACAGTTGAGAGGTATTTCATCCGCAAAAGACGCGTTTCTATCCTATTGTCGTCGCCATTGATGATGAGCAACGTAAGGGGCAATATAACAAAACTCCATACCGCAGTCGACGAGGGTTCCTTTCCAAAGCTACTCGCTGTCTCTATCCTATACGCTAAGGACATGGATAGGTCTTTCTGAGGGAGCGGGGCGACATTGTGGAGCTTGTCCGAACTTGTAGGTCCCGATGACTCCAAATCTAGTTGAGCGAAGAGGCGAGCATGGATGTTCTCGAAAGGCGGGAGATGTTCGTCTACAGGTGTCGTAAGGCCAGATCCAAAGGGCGAGTCGTCGGTCGTTTCAGAGTCGGTACGCTGGAGGGAATGACTGGCCTGTAAACTACATCAGAACAGTAAAAATGCCGCGTAGATGTAAGTCTACCAAGGACGATTTAGTCGTTGCCATGAATAAAGAAAGAAGAGACAAAAAATGAGGGACAGAAACCAGTGATGGTGGTCGGAGGCAAGTTGTATCGATACACTCATAGCACTTTATAGATAATCATACAATCTAATATATACTTCTACGACGTCGCAGCAGCGGCAGCAGCTTGCTCAATCTTTTCAGCCTCCTTTGCCCTTTTCATCTTGTCCACAGAAATTTCTTCCAAAATCTTCTTCGCGCCCATGTCGATCAGCTTTCTCGCCATCGCTGTACCTACCTCCTCACTCTCCTCGATAGTGTCCACCTTCTCCTTCAAGGAATACTCTACGTGCTTAGTGCCCTCCAAGGATGTGACGCATCCAGTCAGGTTCAGCACGCCGTCCTCGTAACTGGAGTCTACACCCACTGGAACGCTACATCCGCCCTCAAGGACGCGCAGACAAGCTCGCTCGGCAAAGCACCGTATATGCGATGGCTTATGCGTGATAGTCTGGCAAAGACGAAGTGCCTCGGGGTCATCTGTGCGGATCTCGACGGCGAGAGCGCCCTGAGAAACAGCGTGGAAAAGAACGGGTGGAGTGAGGTCGACGGCAATACGGTGAGTGGCGTTGAGGCGAACAAGGCCAGCTTTAGCGAGGATGATGGCAGCGTATGGCCCGTCCTCAGCATCGAGCTTGGCCAGTCGAGTGTCACTGCAAACAAAGATCAGATGAGCGCGCCTGTAGGATGATGCACTTGCATGTTGCCTCGCTACGCGTATTACTGTTAGATTGCTGCTGTGATAAGAACGAACAGTAGACTCACACAATCCTGGAACTGAAGGTTGGGGTATTTGCGTTTGAGCTGGGCAATGCGTCTGATACTGCCAGTACCCACGACACTACCGGCTGGGAGATCATCCAATGTTTTCCACACGCCTTCCTTGCTCTTCTTGATAATCAGACTGTCTGCCGGGTCAACACGTTCCATGACGGCGCCTATCATGCATCCCTCCGGTAAGATCGTAGGCACATCTTTGAACGAGTGCACCAAAAAGTCGCATACGTGTTCCTTCAGCGCAACCTCGAGCTCTTTGGTCCACAATGCTTTGCCACCAATTAAAAAGAGAGCAGTAGTTTTGTTAACGTCGCCCCCGCTTTGCATGAAAGACGAGGAAAACGACGGCGCAGAGTCATCGCCATCGGGGTAGAGTGCCTGCAGTGCAGCGAGCACGGAATTCGTTTGTACTTTGGCAAGCACCGATCCACGCGACGCTAAAACATACGATCGTGACTTGGATTCAGTCGAGCTCATCGTCGCAGTTTTCGAGTGACAAGTAAGTGGGAAAGATGGTGGATGCAGTCGGCAGTTGGATGACAGAGATCATATTCGCTGGGACCAAGGTGCACCGGCAAGTATTTACTGCAATCCCGAGTCAGTTCTCAGCACAAGCGCGACGCGGGCTGGGAAAACGTGTTGAATGTTATACAAATGGTGTATAATGTGGTTCTATTACAAATCGCCAACGCGTTACACAGACATGTACTGCGCCATGCTGTATTAAAAGGGATAGACAATGAGCTGTGAAACGGGTACATACCGGTCGACTTACTTGGGCCGTGCTTTTTCTCCGAGGCGCTGTTCCAGTTTGTTGAACTCGTCTATCGCAATCTCCTCTTCCTGATCGAGGACCTGAAGGAATGTGAATAACACAGACGAGAAAATCAAGTACCAAGAACTACCTGTTCAACGCCCTTGACCTCCGGAATATAATGCATAAGCATGCGTTCAATTCCACTCTTCAACGTAACCGTGCTCGAGTCGCACCCTCGACAGCTTCCCTTCAGCTTGACCTGAACCAGACCAGACCCTTCCTCATCAAAACCTCGAAACTCAATATCACCACCGTCCTCCATTATAGCTGGCCGTACTCTCGTCTCCAGTAGCTCCTTGATCATGGCCACCGTGTCCGAATCAGTGTCAAGAATCTTCGTGTCTTGAGGACCAGCGTTGTCTCTCTCCTCTTGACTTCGGAAAAGGGCCTGCCCAGACGAGAAGAATTCCATAAGGATTGAGTATATCTCGGGTTTCACCACTGCCCAAGTGTTCTCCGAGTCCTTCGACACCGTTACAAAGTCGGGCCCGTAGAATATACCCTTGACGCCCTCGATACCCATTAAACGGATTGCAAGAGGAGATGACAAAGCAGAGCGGGTGTCGAGAAATTCAGCTGTGCCGTCACCCATGACTGGTACGCCTGGTATGAATTTCAACGAGTCATCGTTTGGTGTGTTTTCGGTTTGTATGAACATGGAGCGCGCTGTACGAGCCGTTGAGAATAACATAAAGATATACAGGTAATACATCACGTACTCATGGGTGGATTTGGCTTCGGATTGACTGCAGAACGATACATGGGTACTATTGAAGATTCTGTCGCAAAGCGTCGACCATAGCGAAAGGATTGGTGTACTGGGGAAGAAGAAATTGCGCGACATTGTATTGGCTGGAATGGTCGTGGGCGTGTGGATGCTCTTACCAGAGCTCGTAGGCCAGCTTGAGTTGGCATGGTCGTCGTCACTGTTGAAGGACAGCGAGCTCAATCTTATTACTAAAGGCTCCACCACGTGCTCTCTTGATCCGGGACCAGCAACGGATGTCGGACATGGATAATAATATTGGACATTGGACGGACAGGCACGTCATACTTCGGCTTAATGTTTTCTCGTACTGCTCTTTGCATCAGAGCAGCCGTCATGCTACTTGAATCTCGACTTTTAAACAGAAACCCAAGTTGTGGGCCTTTGTAGATCCACGCGTCACGTGCGATCATTGACTCGATCAATTTCAATTCACTGGTGACTTTTTTCTCCCACCACAGCAATGGCAGAAATCCACGACCAGTTCGATACCATTCTCATCCTAGATTTCGGATCGCAGGTCATCTCACCGCTCAGCATCTCTGGCCTTCTATTCATCCATAATTGTAGTACAGCCATCTTATAACCCGTCGATGTCGTGAACACAACGTTTATGCAGAGCTCATGCCCTGCACTGTCAAGATGACCGAGCTCAAGTTCAAGCCCAAGGGTATATCCAACTCCACTACTATGATCCTGGTCTAATAATATGCAGGTGTCATACTTTCTGGCTCACCATATTCTGTATATGACGCCGACGCTCCTCACGTCGACCCGCTGTGTTCGAACTGGATGTTCCCATCTTGGGGATATGTTATGGTCTTCAGGTATAGATTTCAGCCATCTGTCTATACAATGTTTTACGCCATCGCGATCGTCAGGAAATGGCCTTCACCATGAACGGCACGGTCTCTAAATCTACTCATCGCGAGTACGGTTTTGCAAAAATCAGCATACCTCATCCGGAATCTTCGGGTCTTTTTGAGGGCTGGGAAACGAGCTACAGGTCATTAGCAAGTCGCGTGTTGCGTATTCTGCTAATGCCTGTATCTAGGTGTGGATGTCGCACTCGGACCATCTCACGGCCATTCCGCCTACTTTCACCATTATTGGCTCCACCGAAAATGCTCCTTTTGCTGCTATCGCTCACAAAGAAAAGCCGTGGTATGGTATCCAGTTCCACCCCGAAGTCACACATTCTGCTCGGGGAAAAGAGGTGATTGGCAAGTTCATACTGGGTGTCTGCGGCGCGAGGAAGGATTGGACAATGGTTCGTTGTTGTCTCTTAGCCTACAAGATGCTCACGTCCTCATAAAGGAAGAATTCATTGGCAAAGAAATCGCTCGCATCAGAGAGATATGTGGGCCTACCGGCCGAGTCATCGGAGCTGTCAGTGGTGGTGTCGATAGCACTGTGGCTGCCAAACTCATGCACGAAGCTATTGGCGATCGGCAAGTTTATTCCTGTGTTTGTTTCATAACAGCTACTAACCGTACTATAGATTCCATGCCATTATGGTCGACAATGGTGTTCTCCGTCTAAACGAGGCGACTCAGGTCTACGAGATGTTGAACAAGAACCTTGGTGTAAATCTCACAGTGGTCGACGCGTCCGAACTATTTCTAAGCCGTCTTGAAGGCGTCGAGGACCCAGAGAAGAAGAGGAAAATCATTGGAGGAACGTTCATCAATGTATTCGAGGAAGAGGCCAAGAAACTCGAGAAGGCAGCCGAAGAAGAAGAGGCTCGTGGTGCCGACAAGAAGGGCAAAGTGGAATGGTTGTTACAGGGGACACTTTACCCGGACGTTATCGAGAGTATATCCTTCAAAGGACCCAGTGCCACCATCAAGACACATCACAATGTTGGGGGTCTTCTGAAGGACATGAAACTGAAGCTCATTGAGCCTCTGCGAGAGCTGTTCAAAGGCAGATTCCTTTTTCCAGTGTAGATAATTTGATTCTGACGTTGTCATTGTAGATGAAGTTCGGGCCTTGGGTCGTCTGCTCTCCATCCCCGCTCCTCTGGTTCAGCGACATCCATTCCCTGGACCAGGGCTTGCTATTCGTATCCTTGGTCCTGTCAATGCTGCTCAAGTCAAGATTCTTCAGCACGCAGACAGTATCTACATTGAAGAGATACGGAATGCTGGTCTCTACGACGAAATAGCCCAAGCGTTCGCTGTGCTGTTGCCCGTGAGGGCTGTCGGCGTTATGGGGGATGCACGCACATATGAACAGGTCATTTCACTGTCTCTTCAGACTATCCAGAATGCTTACTTGGAGCTCAGGTCATTGCTCTTCGAGCCGTTCAAAGCGAAGACTTCATGACAGCGGATTGGTATGTATTCCCGGCGCCTGTCTTGCGCAAAATATCCTCGCGTATCACAAACGAAGTGCCGGGTATCAATCGCGTCACGTATGATATTTCTTCCAAGCCTCCTGCGGTGAGTGTTCTGAGATCTTTAGTACTTGGTAGCTGATCTTTCTTTTTAGACCGTTGAATGGCTTTGAAACGTTTCGTACTATCTATATCATCTAAAATAATGGAGATGTAGAGTCCTTTGTCAACATAGATGTAGAATTGTGTATGTACTCGATGTACAATGAATGTTTGTGTGAGCAAGGAAATCCGTGAGAATCTGTGAGATGACCTGTCGACTGCATGACAAGCCACTAACTCCATGTCCCTGCCGCCCATCACCATCACCTTCCATCCCGCGAAAAAGCCAGCTGCCCATGAACTCCTTGCTGGGCCGTCGTCCCAGTCATCTCAGGCGGAACCGGAGAGCCAGTTGCTGAAAGCCATCCGAGCCGCTCTGCAGGGCGCGCCGTATGCATCGCAAAACGAGATCCACACATTCGCCGCGGGCCATGAGGAGCTCTCTTGGAACGACACGCGAGTGGTATTGTCTGCTGGTGGCATTATCAAGAGGCATTGGGACTTTACCGCTGAGAAACAGCCCGTTGAATATGCGTGTATCGGGTTTCTTGAGCACGCCTCACCGACAGTCAACCTCGGGAACCACGACTACATGTTCCCGGCGACATCGAAAACGTCCAAGCCGGAAAAGACGCCATTTGGGCCATTTAGGGAGCGTGAAAAGGCACCAGGGTACTCCGAGGAGGTCAGCATCGTCCCGACCGTGTTCATCTTTCTGCGGAGAATAGGAATGGCGTTTTTGGAGAATGGGTCGCGTTACACGTTCGCTGTGCCGTTCGTGGTTCGTCGCGCGTGGCCGATAGAGCCGTACGGTGTGATGATGCAGCGCCAGCTGGATCCACAGGAGCTGTTGGACGCTAGCGAGGACGATCCCGTCTTACCCACAATTTACACTCTTACCAGCCCGCTGGCCGAGATCGCCCCTCTCGGTCTCACTGCTGGCATCGTCGCATCCCCTCCTCTGCTGATAGACGAAGACGAACGACTCGCTACCACCCTTGAAGGTGTCCCACCGCGCGAAATCTTGGTCTGGGTATCGCCAGTCGACGAACCGTATTGTCTAGCCGTGACAGTCGACCCCGAAACGCGTCTATTGACTATCTGGCGATATGTATACGTCAAACCGAAGATCGTCCCTCAACCTCTACCTCGAGAGCGAATCAAAGAGCGTGCGCGCAAACGGCAGTCTATGGCTCCGATAGATGCACCTGCTCTTGAGCAGTTCCCAGAGTTTCCCCCGCTGTCAGCACTTCCCGACATGCCGCCTGCTCTTACGGGGACTGTCACCATGCAGTCTTTGATGTCCAAAGAGCAGCAGTTCCCTTCCTTTGACACGACCGGGCCTCAGAAGAAGCGGAGAAATTCTCTTAGTGACAGTTTAGATCGTATGAAGATGGACGATGACACGTCATATCTTCCAGTCGAACATGGACGCATGAAAACGGCGTATTGGGCAGAAAAGCTGCATTCTATGGAGATACCTCAAGAGGAGTGAGTGTGCTCTATACCTATTTCATTCACTTCGCTCACCGTAATAGTGCCGATTCATGGCAATCCCTTGCCGTCTCCATGTTTGACTATCGATGGGACGGCAAAGAAGAACGCTGCCTCCTCACTGTCACTCTCCCCCACCAATCCTGCACCCTGCTCTTCTGTGTCGCCACCAATCCCGCTGATATGTCGCTCCAGCTATCACAACGCCGCTCACTTCCCGTTCGGTCTACTGTTGCCCTTATTGCCACTCGACCAGATGTCAAAGATCTTCTGGTCGTGAAGACCGACAACAGCCTCGCTCTGTTGAGCACCGGAATCCATGAGATACCACTCGTTGTCAATGGCACACTTGTGGACGATGCCGCAATGCACGTGGATGGTAGAGCTAGCAGCATAATAGCATCCATCTCGCAGTGCCGCGGCGTCGTTACTGCCGATTATGACAATGGCCAGTCTGTATATACCACCTGTTCCATGATTCCCGAAGATCGTTTAACTCTTCAAGCTCTCCAAATTATCGCCTTTTCTCTGACCGATGAGGTTTTCGCTGTCCTCCATACTACCTTCTTGGCACTTTGGTCCTCCAGGAATTTCCGCCGGTCGGACGGTATCGAATTTTCATGTTTTACAGAAGCTCTCTATCGGATCTGCGGGATGATAATTCCCGAAACCCTCAATTTTCAGCAACCTTTCCACACATTGATTTCGTCGCATTCACACAAACGCTTGTCCTCTGACGTGTCAATTCGCAAGGGCGGCCTCCAATTGCCTTCAATCATCTTGACTGTCCTCCCTGTGCTGGAGCTGAACGACTCCCCTTCTCCTCAGACACAGGCCATCGTCGCGCCTATCCTCTATGCTCTGCACACATTAGGCGAGAATCTGCGTCTTACCGTAGATCGTTACCGCGATCTTCGCGATCTCGCCAGTGTCATATGCCGCTTGGCAATGCTCGTCCGTCCTGAATGGGCAGATTATTGGCGTAGACTCTCGCCTTCCTCGTCTGACTCCAGAGTTTGGCCCAGCTTCAAAACCGCGAACGACCCATCCTTTGATGATCGCATTCCTGTCTGGCCACCAGACATCAGTGCAATCCTCTACGGACGGATCAGCAATCCCGATTGGCAAGTGCCCGCCTTTTCCTTGGGAGATCTTGCTGCCCGTTTCGCCATCAAACCTTCTTTTGCATTTGGCAGACTCGATCCTTTGGTTGAGCTGAAGCAGCTGACGGAGGTTTATAAAGCTCTATCTGACCCGGCGGTTTCTTCGAGTATCAAACGCGCTGAAAACGCTGTTCGAATGATGATCGCAAACGATAGGAAGATCTTGAAGATGCTGGACACCATGTCTCTTGGTGTAGCAGCACCTCTCAGAGAAGCCATACGAACATGCCAGCTCGCTCCTCCTTTGGATTGGCCGCCTGATATGTATTGTGCCATTGGACGAGAGGACGTCGCTGCTAGTGCCAGTCAGAAGACCGACATTTTGGTGAAGGATGGATTTCTGGGAACCAAGGATTTCATGGTGAGATAACCTTGCGCATCATTGCCATTATGACTAATTCTAGTCGCCAGGGTGTCAATCGTCGTCGTCCGGTCACTGGTCAACTCATCTCTAAAGTGAAAACTTTGTCAGCTGGTGAAGTCGGACGAGTTACGGGCGTAGAGCTCGAATTAGACGATTTTACGGATATCCGATTCGGACAGGACAGACGCTTGGAGGATGTCGCGCGCATGTTAAACTCTTCGAGCATACAAACATACAAGCAACTGAATACGGAAAGACCAGAACAACCGTCCGTATTCTTCGTCTCTTATTTCCCTCGCTCATAGCGTCTACAGAAATGAAATTGACCAAAACAAAGAATACCAGCATCAGGCGATACGCATCGCCGAGAAGACAATAGGTCTGGCTTTTGGTCGAGCTATGTTCACCTACGGGTCGGTGTCGAGAGTGCATCGCGAGTCCTATACCATTCCGCACCTCAACTACAATATCCGCATCCATCCTCATAATGTCATGGTCAACCTGGAAATGAAGCTTCTCCACGCGGAGTCTGCCCTCTGGGGCGAATTTCACAATGGCGTAGCTGCCGGGTTGCGGATATCTCCATCTGCCGAAGGCGTAGAAAGCTCGTGGATATCGTTCAATAAGCCAGGCGATCTTTCTGCTGCGCATGCTGGATTTTTGTTTGGATTGGGGTTGAGTGGTCATTTAAAGCAGATGGTGGCCTGGAATTCGTTCCAATACCTTACTCCGAAACACGACTTGACTAGTATCGGCATTCTGCTCGGGTTGGCGGCCGCTAATGCTGGGACGGGCAACAACAAGGTCACGAAACTCTTAGCAGTGCATACTCCCGCCCTTCTACCCTCTCCGACAGTGGATTTGAACATCAGTCTGATGACTCAATCGGCTGGCCTCATAGGAATGGGTCTGTTATACATTGGCACAAAGCACCGACGCTACGCAGATATGTGCCTGAAGGAGATCAGTCGGAAGGACCTCGTCCAGGCGAACCTCCATAACGAGTATCGCGAGACATATACAACCTCGGCAGCTTTGGCGTTTGGCATGATCATGCTCGGGAAAGGAGCAGAAATTCCAGCGGATATGGAGATGGTCGATCGCTTGAACGTTCTGATCCATGGCGAACCCTCACTACTACTGGGTTCAAATCTGACAAACAAACAGGCCAAGTTCGATTTGACGTTGACCAGTCCAGCTGCGACTATCGCCGTTGGTTTGATGTACCTTCGTACAGAGAGAAAGGACATCGCAGACATTCTCACTCTACCAGATACCGTCCTGAGTCTGAATGCGATTCAGCCCAGTTTCCTCCTGATTAGAGTGATTGCAAGATCGCTCATCATGTGGAATGGCATTACTCCGTCTCTTGACTGGTTGCAGAGGCAAATTCCTCAAACCATTCGTTCGTCGATTGAAGCCAGGGTCAAGAACGGTGCTGCGGTGGACGATTCTCTGGAGCTGGCGTATTATAACATCATTGCTGGATGCTGTTTCGTCGTGGGATTGAAGTACGCGGGGACAGCGCGTCAAGAAGCTTACAAGCTGATTATTCGCTATTACGACCTCTTTACACGATTGGTGTATACAAATGGTACGACCCTTCAAGCATGGCTTGCTCTTAACTGAATATCCTTATAGGCCCGACATTCGATCATCGCATCAAGAGATCAGCTGTCAGAGATGGATTGAACCTCTTGTCGGTCTCCCTCAGTATGGTCATGGCCGGTACGGGCGAAATCACCTCCTTCCGACGGCTTCGATACGCATACGGCATGTTCAACCAGACCATGTATCATCCGTCGCACAAATATGGGATACATGTATCTACGTATCAAGCCATTGGTCTACTCTTCCTAGGAGGTGGTCGATTCACTCTAGGAACATCAGACGCTGCGATTGCCAGCATGGTCATTGCCTTCTTCCCTCGCTACCACCAGACGTCCGCTGACAACAAGGTCTATCTCCAAGCTCTTCGGCATCTCTGGGTAATGGCGGTTGAACCACGATGTCTCGTGGCGAGAGATGTCCAGACGAAAGATGTCGTATACCTTCCGCTCAAACTATCCGTCCGCGATGGCAAGGAGAGTGGGACGACACAGTTGATATCACCTACTCTCATCCCGGAAATCGACAAGATCACAGCCATCCGCGTTGACACGCCTCGATATTGGCCATTCCATCTCGACTTGGAAAAGATTGCCCAGCATAGAGAGAGCTTGGTTCGCAGTCAGACGCTGTATGTCAAGCGACGAACTGCCTTCCTTTCGTACACCGAGGATCCACGAGGGAGCCGAAGTCTGTTCGTTCGCTCGCGTTCATCGGCCGGAGAGGCTGCGACATTGGATTACCCCCAATTGACAGATACAAAGACGCATCCAGCGAGCGACCTTTCCGAGTTCATCACTTCCTTTTCCAATGATCCGACATATCTTGCATTCGCTGATCACTTCGCTGCTCGAGAAGACGACACGGATATGGAACGTCTCTTCTACAATTACTGTCACGCCGCTCTCTACGACTCCATCTTGCAAGGAAAGCAACAATCATTGCAGTCTCATCTCACCTTGTTTATGTATCGCAACATGAAGATGGGTGATCCGTATTTCCATCTGCGGCTCCAGGATCTACGCTTTGCTGCCGATTTCTACAGCAAGATATTTGATCGTCGTTTCAGTGGGCGTTCTGAAAACAACCCGCGAACACCCTTGATTCGAGATAGTACCGTGATGGCGGCATTGTTGTCTTTGGACCACCATTTGGACGACTTCCGCAACGATCCCACTTTCCTCTCGTTGTTGAGCAGTTATACCGTGGGTGGCAAAGTACCATTGGAAGAGGGAGACGGGGACAAGCTTGCGTGGTATTTGTTGAGGAACGGCGTTCCCGTATCAACTTTACTGGGCATACTGAAGACCTTGGCGAATGATGCATATAACCAGTGTTATCCAGGTAGCCCTCCCGCGGGTACCATGGATGCCGCCTCTCTTGACCAAGGGATCAAGGAAGTGCTGCATGCGACTGGAACGAAGATGACGACTGCTTTGGGTTCGGGATGGTCTGTTCGTTCTCTGGACGAGATCGTGTCCTTATGGAATTTGCGTGAGCAAGTACAATAGAATTATTTAGGACTCTTCAGCACGTTGTATCAATAGCATTACACCCTGTGTATTACAAGTACTTAGTGTATACAAACCCCGAAGCTGTTTTTACGGCAAACGCGCTTGTGATCAGATGTCTTGATTGGGCAGGCTTGTCCACTAACCACCATGAGCACACCTAAACCGACTCAACTGCTCCCACCAACGCTGCTTTCGACGCTTCAGGACATCCAACGACGCGGCTCGTTGTCTCACGCAACACATCCATTCGCGTCCTCAGCTGGACCGTCGTCCAACGCGTTGCAGGATATCATCGAGGCAACCAACAGACTCACCCAGTCTCTCAGCATATACGACTCTACCAATTTTGGAGATGCGAAGCTTATATCGCGTCTGCGTGAGCACGCAAATATTTCACGGTCTCTTCATATGGTCAGATCGTATTGCATACAGCATGGCTGCATCTATTAACCACGACCATGCCAGTCAGACCTCAACATTCAGCAAACAGTCGACACGCTAAAGAAGAAATCCGGCGTCAAATATGGCGAAGACATTCCACTGGATCGAACAGTGCTGGTCGAGTGGTGTATATCCCGCTTCGAAACCTGGGGACGATCAGTAGGGATGGAGACCTTCAAGGACGAAGGCCACGAAGGCACCGTCACCCTCGTTTTCGGCGGAAAAGTCCTTGTCGTGGATATCGATTTCTCTGTCGAGAGAACGGACCCCCTTCGTCCTAGCATCCGCATATCCAATGTCAAAACGTCATATGCTATTCCTGGTGCAGAATCAAACACGGAGGGCTCCAATTCGCTTGACGCATTCCTGTGTCACAGCATGCAAGCCTTTTGCATCGAAATCCAGCGACCAGAAGCTGAACTGGATCCACTCGAGGCCGCAAGGTTGGGGATAATCATCAATGACCACTTACAGTACCTGGTCGTGCTTGACCGATTCGCCGAAAGAAAGGGAGAGGATGGTGGTCTTCGATGGTTTGTGGAAGTTGACGCGTTGTGCCGCGATGTAGAAGTGTTTGCCAGTGCCGAAGCCAAAGTTATTGCCTCGTTCGTATCACTTTTGAAACGCCTTTCGTGTCTGATCAGAATTACAGCTCGCTAGCGCAAGAGCGGGCGCCTTTGGACGTTTTCCTCCTGAGAGCGCATGCTCTACCTCTGCCATACCTAAGGCTTCCCTCGATATCATTTCTCGTATATCTCTCCCCAGGAGCATATTTGCAGCTTCTTCGTAGTCCAGCTGCTTTTGAGCAGTCTCCTCATCTCCCTCTGCTAGACATACCCTTTACCGAGATACGAAAACATCTACCAAGAAGACCCAAGGGTGTTACGTTGGCGTCCCTTGCGCTGTCGAGCCATTCGGATGTTCATTCCTTTTCGGCTTCGATGTCCATGCCCACGTTAACAACTCGTCCCGCTTTCCCTCTGGTTCCTGATGGTGCCCGTGAACATACTTTCCCACAGACCGCAGATATTTCTTCATCGCCCTTTGACTTGGAAAAGCCATCTTGGTTACTCGATTTCACTGAAGGTGGAAGACACCCGGGTGTCGTCGTCAGCCAGTCCAGAATGCGCGACATCGAGCTTGTGGTCAATCCGCTTAGCAGTATGGACCAGATGAATACCGTGAACATTATATCGTTTGGTACGGGAAGCTGGGTCGATTTACTGGTTCTTAACGTTTGTTCACCGAATCTTCTTTCATTCTTACGTCTGTGTTGCAGCTCAGTCCTTCCAATCCGGCGTCACCGGAAAGATACACAGCTGTCTATGTAAGCACCGTTCTCTTCGTTCTGTCCTTATTTATGGTACACCACTTCAAGCGATCTCCATCAGCAATCCATCCGCCATTACAACTGCGGTTGACTGCTCCTGAGGAGCCAGGATTTATATTGGAGAAGGTCCCCGTTCATAGCATCAAAGAAGTGTGGGGAGTACTGGAGGTAATGTCGCATTGGCATATGGTGGACGACACTCAAATTGTCAAAACAGATTGTCCGCGAACAATGTTGGCTTAATGAAGTTCTTCTTGGGTGCGACTGGACGCCCGAAGGCTTGAAATCGACAAATGACGTGCCTCCAGACGATACGGAGGCTACAGAGGCGGACCTGGAAGCTGTTCTGAGCGGAACGGTTATACCGCGAAAAATTCCCGTGAACCTCTTTCTCCCATCCGAACACTCCGTTACGTCTTTTGAGCGGAACCCAGCTCTCACCGATGTGCACACGCACCGTCCAAAAATAGTGATGATGGCACCAGAGCGTCCACCAATTTCTGGATCAGTGGGAATTGCTGTCACTTATGATGAACTGAAGCCTCGGGGAGTCGACGTTCAGGTGAATGGTGCATTGGGAGCTGACTTGAACCAAGACATGTTGGAAGAAGTGTGCCGCCGCGGAGGTACACTTGGACTCCCTGGGCGAATTTGGGCGCGCTCAGCGGGCCCTTCTTAAGAGGGTACTGAAGTACGTGGTTCATTCTCTCTTCGCTAACGTTCTTGAACTCACCTGACAGATTCTCTCGGCAAAGTCCGGCGTTCTTGAAAGAACCCCGAAGTTGACCCAAAGAGGAAACTACGCTTTGAACAAAATATCACTGCGATACCTCAGTCGATTGTACGCTCGAAGTAGTGCACTACTGTAACTTTCCAGACTGACCTTTATTTCCGTTGACATCGCCTTTTTGATGTTGTCGAATCTCATAATGCTCTGATCCTATCTTTGAAACTGTTGCCACACTTCGGCTACATTACTCCTGCTCGTAGCTCACATGGACTCCACACAATTAGTTTCTAGATGCGACAAAACTTGGAAGCGGACAACTCGTTATGGCTATCCCTTTGCCGGCATCGCGGCTTGGTCCCACAAACCAAAGCCAACGACAACAGCACTTTCCCGAATATGGCAAAGACGCCTCACCTCCCGCCCGAAAACTACGAAATATAGCATCTTTCCCCGAGTTTACGGCAATAAATGAACCCGGAAGCACTCATCGGAGGTCGGCTTCAAAAGCAATTAGAGAGATTTACTACGAATGGTACTTTGTATGTCACTCGAGGGAAACCCTGTCACAGTGGTGGCTTCACATACAAAAGCCGGTCAACGTTGCCTAGGGATGCTTCTTGACGGGACACACATACACTGCATTCTCTCCCTGCCTTCTCCCGTTGCTGTCTCACCTTCTGTCGCTTCTTCAACTCTAAACCCACAACATTTCACCTGTATACGGTACGTCAGTTGATGGTTGTATGGTATCAAGGCTTTGAGTTAATTCTTCGCTTCCTTTCCGTCTTTTTTTCCACGTGCTTCCCGCATGATGCCAAATTTCGATACAAAGCTAATTGATTCTGGGTATAGGATACCGATGCAAAGCGTCCGCCCCGATTATCACAGCGGACTCTTTCCCATACATAGAGCGGCGGACGGCCCTGCCGCCGGCCTTTTCCCCGTTCCATCGTCATTTTCTCGCTCAGAGGAGGATTCGGACGAGTGGCACACTTCGGGTGGAGGTCATGCTACATTTGCCTCGGGATATCGTGAAGGGGAGGCCTCTGGGCGCCGCGACGACGAGACATGGTCTCAGCTCAGGTATCCGCTCGAGCAACCACCGCCACAATACCATCTTCCGTTACCGACCACAGTTGCATCCGAGGACCAGCACTATGCAAGTCAGCATCAACTACCAGTCGGTCCGACTTCTCATTGACTCGACGTTGACTCATTCTGCCTAGTATCCCGATCGAGGCTCTACAGCCTCAGGCGCCTATGTTGTGGGTACAGGTTCCCAAGGCCACTTCTTACCGGGGCTCGATGATCACCGCTATCGAGACTCTCACAGTCAAGACTCTGAACGCTACGCCCACAGTCATCATATTCCTCCTTTCGCTCACGGTGAGCACTCTCAATTCTGCCCCATTGCGATGTACGTTCGAGCCTAAATCAAAAATCACCAGAGCCTGCGCCCTCAATCCCTACCATCCGACATATGGATCATACTGTTCCAGTCATCACATACCTACGTCCCCACAAAGCGTCGAAGTATGGCTGCGAAGTCAGAGCTTCCTGGCAGGGCTTCCTCCCAGCACGTCGATCACATTGGACGCTCTTCACAGTCCCCGCGACCCGTACGATAAACCGCCCTACACAATGCATCAGCTCGCCGCCGTTGCCATCTACAGCCACCCTCGACAGAAGGCGAGTTCGTCGGAAATACGTGATATGCTGAAAGAGCGATATCCGTACTACACTGACAAGAAAGAGCTGTCGGTTCGTCCATATTCTTCTATCAACAAGACCTTGTCGATCTGAAGAACTACTTATAATCCTCTAGGAAACTCTAAAGCACGCGCTCTCATCATACTTCTTGTTCAAGAGAACGAGCCGGGTGTCCACCCAACCAGGCAGAGGCGGACTATGGGAACTCGACGTCCTCACCAATCCCAACGGGCGGCGCAACAGGAAACGCGGGAGCCGCCAAAATAGCGCGTCTCTCGAGGAAGACACCTATGATGACTTTGGTACGGGACTGCATGCGCCCGGGATGCCCTACCCGCCGTCAGAGCTCGCCGGTCCCAGCCTTCCTCCGTATCCACGTGCGGAAAACAGGCTCTACACATTTTCCCAACCGAGTTACAGTGTCGACTCCCCCGGCTCCGAGGGCTCGAGCGCCAGCGACACTTCGCCCGGCAAAGTGCCATCCCCCGAGTTTCTAGCTGCGCAGAATCACTATCTCATGGAGAGCCAGGCGTTTGCGCTCAATTTGCGCGGCTTGGAGACGTTGCCCCGTTCGCGGTCGGGTTCTCCATATCGTAGTACGGACAATACGCCGAGTTCAGAGGAGTCGTTGTCGTACCACCGTCGTAGTCCTTCTACTCAGCGAAGGGGCCTGCCGAGTCGAACCGCCACTCCTAGTACATCGTCGAGCCCCAGTCGGTCATGAACTTGGAGCGCGCCAACATAACGCCCCCCTCCAGTTACCAATTCATACCTGCTTCTCTCCCCATTCCTAATAATTCGTTGCCTTCAGACCTTCTAGCTTTCTGTACTACAATACCCAGTTCCCATATGTATTAACACCATTATGAATACTCAATGTAGCTCTCTCTCTCATTCAAATGTTATGGTCGTCAGTCATGAACATGCCATTGATACGCGTTACAGATAAAGAAAGGTGGTATATACAAGTACAGTAATGTAAAGAATTATCAATTGCTAACCAATGCGCACACACATTTAAATAATAACCCGAGATCTACTGCACTTTGCCAGCCTTGGCCCGCATTATGCGATCATACGATTCCCGCAAAGGAGAACGATGAGCTATATACTGAAGGTGGCTATTAGTGACGCCAGGTGGAGGTAAAGAATGAATTTTCTGGATGTCCTCTTCGTCAATATTAGGGAAGAAGGATATTCGATGGGATGGGGTAATTTGATGGTGAACAAGAGAGGAGAGAGCAGCGATGGTGGAAGAAGATGAGATAGTAGACAGCGCCCGCGTTCTGTCAGTCCATCGTGCATCTTTATTAGTTGGAGGAAGTGGCAAGGTTGCGACACTGCGTGCCGATGAAACTGATGGACGCCGATTCTGCGAAGAAGGGGCTTCCGGAGAAGAAGGAGCAGTGGAAACGGAAATTGGAGAAGGAGGAAAGTCGTTGTCCTTGGGCACCGAGGTGGACAGCTGGGCCGTTGCCGAATCAGGCCTAACAGCCAGTGGCGCTAGCGGGGCACTTGAGCCATGAGACTGTCCTCTTATCAGCGGGTGTGGACGAAGATGCTTGCTGGAGACAGAATAAACGGAGGAAGGACGGGAATGGCGTTTGCCCTTTGGAGATGTGGCGCCATCGTTAATCGCATGACCCTCGCTCCCGACGGCAAGAGAACTATGTCTGCGATGATCACTGACATCCGTCTTAATACCGTTGCTCCGTGGAAGTGCAGCAGCCAGCTCGGAAGGAGTCATTTTGTGCTGTGAAGACAGTTTGCTCTCCTTGACATTGGGCGAGCTGGGTTTAGATAATGCAGCGGCAATTTGGTCCGGATCTTGGTCCTGAGATGCAATAGCCTGTGCGAACCGTGCTGCGGCGGTGGGTTCCATTAATCTATAATCACTAAGCCCACGGGCCGACGGCGGGCGACTATAGCCTGCACGACTTTGGGATTCCAGGAATTGACCAGGAGGTGGAAGACGTGAATTGAGAGGGGAGCCATTAACCTTTGGCTGGGAAGGAAATTCAGATTGAGCGCGGTCTGCCTCTACACGACGGCGCTCTGCTTCTGCTCGTCGCATTCTTTGTGCTTCATCGGCAGTTAGATGAGGGGGACCGTTGTGACCTTGTTGATTTACGATATGATCAATCATTTGGGAAGGAGCTGGTTGTCGACTGAGCGGGGCAGAATGAGATGGTGGTACGGGATTAGGAGATACGGGACTTGGCGGGCCCTTGGCGACCATTTGGGAGACGCGCTGTTGCTGTGTTTGGACAGCCGCGGGCCTCGATTGTTTACTGGTCTCTGTCCGTGCCAGTACCGGTCGGTGTTTCCCACTGCCCGTCGACGACGTCCGCTTAGCGATCCGAGGAGGACGCATGACGACCTCCCGAACGACGGGGGTGACTGAAGTGGTTGTTTCCGTATCGCTATCTGTATCGGACTCGTTATAGCGATTGGGTGTGTCTGCTCCGCTTTCGCTGGAGACCCAGGCTTCGTCCTCATCATCGTCTTCCAAATTCATAGCAAAGCCGCCCTTTAGTTTCGAGCCGTGAACCTTGGTAGTGGTCGACGGTGGTATAGCCGGGCGTTTAGCGGGGACATGGGGCTCTCTCGAGTCGACACGGAGAGTACTATGGGTTCGTAGCAGAGGAGTGGTATTTCGAGCGTGAGACTATAGACCTGCTGTTAGCGCGCTGTGCAGCCATTAAGCTGGTTGTCAACGTACTTCGTGGCCAGTTTTCTTTGTTTTTTCAACTTTGGGTGCCGGGAAATTGTTGGCAGTGAGCTGCAGATTAGCGCCGCCAGCTTTGTCGTCGACGACGAGCGTGAGTGAGAGCGCAGAGCCCCGGAAGACGAGGATCTGTGAGTCTTGGGCGGCATAGTGTCAGTGATGAAATTGGGAAAGAGTCAACAAAGCCCTCTTTCCGCTTCAAGGTAACAGCCACAACCGCTCTCTCTTGACACATTCATCGCCGTCAACATGGAGCGGGTTCATTTCCAGCAAGAGCAGGTATTCCTGTCTTTTTTGCAAAAATTAAAATTCAGTAAGCTAATCGTAAATTTATAGATGCTCGAGGAGCTCAAGGACCTTGTCGAAAAAAATCTGTTCACATTGGTGGGTCGCTACATCTGGGACTGGGCATAGTCTATAGCACTCCAACAAAGCATATAGAAAGAGACAAAAGACATTGTCAAGAAACGGACCGCATTTGAGTCTGCGCTGGTCCGCCGAGTCGCAAAAAAAACCGACTTTCTGCGCTATGCTGCCTATGAAATGGGTCTCGAACAGCTCCGTCGAAAGCGCGCAGAGCGCCTACGTGAGCTTCTACATCCCGACACTGTTCTCGGCCTGACCATCCGCAGATATACCTCGTTCACCCAGCACTATATCCGACTACGCGCTCGTTCGCCGCCAGTTTCATATATTTGAACGGGCATTAAAACGCTTCAAAGGTGATGTCGGCCTCTGGCTGCAGTATATTGAAGTCGCCAAACGTGAAGGGGCTCGAACCCTTGTCGGTAGAATAACCGCACGGTGCGTTCAACGTTCGCGTATTTATCAAACACGCACTCAACGTAAATCAGAGCATTGCAATTACACCCTAACACCCCTGCCCTATACATTCTTGCCGCCTCACACGAACTCACCCACTTGTCTCCGTCCTCTGCGCGAGCTCTTTTGCAACGTGGTCTCCGGCTAAACGCTGACAGCGTAGACATGTGGAGAGAGTACGTACGAATGGAATTAGGATTCATCGAAAGCCTACGCCGGAGGTGGGGTGTTCTAGGCATTAACGAGAAATCGGACTCGGACGTTGCGGATGCAAAGGACAAAGCTCTCAGTAACAACCTCGACGACCAGGATGACGTGATTCCCCTTCCGAACGACAACGAGTCACCACTAGATGAAGGGGACGAGGCCCGTAGAGAAATCATGCAGGGCGCTATCGTCAAGTCCGTTATATCAAACGCAGCCCAAGGTGAACACATTCACTTGTGTATCAGAAGAATAGATTGATGATCAACTCAAAAATAGCCTTGCCCAGGATTGAGCTATTCGAATCCCTCAACGAGGTGCTCACACAGTATCCAGTGCCCTCTGATCTCCGGGAATCGCTTATACGACATCTGGATGCTGTCCTGCAATCCACGTTGCCGGATAACCCACGGACTGTCAAAATACTGTGCACCAGATGCCTACGGCCAGAAATGAGGGGTGATGAACTAGTCGAGGGCATCAAACGTGCAAATGAGACCTTGTTGTGTGCCGCTGATAGCAAAAATGAACAGGTGCTCGCGGTATACGCAGATTTCGTGCAGGAGTGGAGTCGCGCATTGATTGACGAAAACCTTGTGAGTCCCGAGTTTGAGCCTTGTTTGACGCGTGGTAGTAAAGTGTATCTCCAGAAGCTGTATCTTATCGCATCCCTGGAACGGCTAGCAAAGCGGGAAAAGGCGTCACCCTCGCTGTTGTCCGCGCACATCAGACTGTTGGACCAGCGAGCAGATGGGACCACCCTGCTGACAAAGGCCCGGAAGTACACGTCGCAAGTGGCCGGAGCTGCGGGTCTGTGGCTTGTGCGACTGGAGATGGAAGAACGGTATGGAAGCCAGGAATCGGTCGTGCAAGCGTGGTCAGAAGCACGACGATCCGTCTCTGGACCAAATGCAGATGTTTTGTCTGTATGGCTGTGGGGACTCCCCAGTGACACGAGAACGACGGAGGACAATGTTGCTATCCACAAGGTCCGTTACCATTGCGGGACCTGTATGTGATGTCTCTCTCATCGGTGTTTTACAGACACTCCTCAAGGAAAGCATGAGGACAGGGCTGCTTTTCGTGCACGAAGTATTGTTGATCACGTATGTGAAGATGCTGTACCGCGAACGTTTAAGGCCGAAAGGCGGACACAGCTCGGATCAGGCGACGAAACGCTCGGAATGGGACAGAGTACGCCATATGGACGAGTCTTATCTAACGACAGGTAATGTATGGAGAGAAGTGTTTAAGCTTGAAGAACAGGTAGGGGATGAAGCGACGATGAGGCAAGTCTATGAGCGTTGGCGGCGGAAGGAGGTGAATGCCGCGAGTCTAGAATTTGCAAGATGGCTGCTGTCACGAAATTTGGGTAAAGAGGCTAGTTCTGTTGTACAAGGCGCAGGACTGGGGGCCGACTGGGATGCGATAATCGCTGCGGGGAGCGGGTAATGCATCGATATTGTGTCGCAATATAGTGTACAACGGCTGTAAAACGAGTTGCACAAGCATTACTTTATTGACCTATTTCACATCATAATTCAACATATGGGCATATGCACATGCCATGTGGGAGGGCGCCTTCGAAGCACATGTAGCAAAGTGAGCCATCTGTCCGTTCCTCTTTCTCTCTTTCCCTCGTCCATCTCCTCCTCGTGAGTGATTTCTCGCGTATAACATCGTCGATTTGCTGGTTGCGAACGAGCGGCCGCTGTCTTGGACAGAGCTGCCATTCTGCGCCATCGACTGCCTTTTCTGTGCACAGCCGCTGATTCAGGTCCTCAGGTCCCCCTCAGGTCATTACCACCACCGCAGAACGGCGACGGGACGTCGTTCGCCCCCGTTGACGGTCTTGCTGGAGCCCAGACGTCGATATACTGCATGTTCTGCACTTTTGGCCTACTCAGACTTATAGCCGGTCTCGTCTGAACGGATTCGACGCAGCACTGGGTTCGCATAGGCATCTCTTGATTGAGACTTTTTTGCAGCATTCTCGCCCATCTGCTTGCCGTGCCCTCCCATGTTGCAATATCCAGTTCTTCGTCCGATATCGTCTTCCACAAAGGTCCGCGCCAAAGACCATGCCAGCTACCACAGCCCCGACAGTCGCAACGACAGCCGTAATGATCAATCCCGCTTTCCCTCCTCCTTGACCAGCAAACGCATCTACAAGGATGCTGTACCCCGTCCTCAGTACACTGGTCTACCGCCGCCCGCCCCCACCTTTTCTTTTATTCCTAATTCTGCTCCGTCCCCAACCCTTACCTCCTCAAAGCTGCCACGGAACCCTTATATTTCTTCCCGTCAAGCTTCAATTTCAGTTCCTATTCCACGTCCTGCTTCGTCAAAATCCCCCGCCAGCTCACGACGTTCGTCCTTATCGTCCAATTTAGACGACGTTCTCTTTCCCGGCGATTTCGTCGGTCATGGCGCCCAGCTGCAGGGCGAGCTCATACGCCTTGTCTCGATCGACTCCAAAGAGCCTCCACCGTCTCCGTCCCTTGACGAGCCTGCTCAGGAGTTTGAAGTCGTTCGTCGTTTAGGGGCTGGCAGTTACGCTGTCGTCTATCTCGTGCGCGAAGTCTTGTACCGTCCGCCACCTTCGGAGGATGGTCATGTCGCTGCAGTAGGTGCTATGGAGATGGATAGCCACGGTTCGAAAGGACCATCTACGGTCTATGGGCGCGAGTACGCGATAAAGTGTCTGTCTAAAGCGAACCTCGACGAGGAGGCTCTAGCAGCGCAAATGTCCGAGGTGTGTATTCTTTCTTCGGTCTCGCATCGACACTTACACAATGTTAGGTTACCATTCATCAATCCCTCGACCCGCACCCAAACATCGTCACCCTCCATCGCACCCTTGAGACGTCTTCATTTCTTCTCCTCCTCCTGGAGTATGTCCCAGGCGAGGACCTATTTTATTTTCTCGAACAAGCCCGCGATCATTATGAAACCGACTCCCCAACCTGTACTGATCCTTCCCCCACATGCTCACGAACTCCCCCCACTCCCAGTCTTCTATCAAACCTCCATCCCTCCCAACTCCTCTCCCGTAGACGCCTACGGCTCATATCATCCATGTTCTCCCAGATGTGTGATGCCGTCGCCGCCTGTCATGCCCAGCAGGTTTTCCATCGTGATATCAAGCCTGAAAACTTTATCGTCACAGACGGTTGGCACACCACTGCTGACGGCCGCCAAGAACGCAAAGTCATCGTCAAACTCACTGACTTTGGGCTGTCGACAACTGATGTTGATTCGTCAGATATGGATTGCGGAAGCGCACCCTACATGAGTTACGGTATGTCAACCATCTTGTCCATCATGCTGTCCACTCAACGTTTCGTCTTTCAGAATGTAGGAACAATGTTGCGCCTACCTATAGCCCTCGTGCGGCCGATGTCTGGTCCCTTGGCATTGTCCTCATCAACATGTTCGTTGTCACATTTTTTTCATCTCCGCGAGCCACCTTGTGTTGACTCGTTCCTGAACAGGTTGTACCACTACAACCCCTGGACGGATACGCATCAAGGCGCCTGCAAGTCATTCGATCTGTTCCGTCGAAGTCCGGTGGATTTCTTTTTGCAACGTTTCACGGGCATGACTCGCCCAGTGGCCGAGATGCTAGCTAATCGGGTGTTCAACGTCCTGGAGGATACCAACGACGATTCCTCCCGTATTTCTGCCGTCGAGTTTGGCTCATGGGTGAAGGACTTGCCAGAGCTCCTTGGGAATCATCCCACGCCCGTTCACCACCAGCGTGGTCTGTCAATCTCTTCAACCCAGGGTTATCCCATCTCTACCTCTGTCCCTCCTTCACACCGTCCTTCTTCGAGGCAAGCTTCGCGTACGTCGTCTGCTATTCGTACACCAGCAATGGCGACGCGTTCGTTGTCTCGTGCACCATCCTTAGAGCCCGCTTATGAGCGTCCCACTACCGCCGAGCTTCCCTCTCATATTCCGTCTGTACAAGAGCAGGATGAACCACAGGAGATCCTCATGACCTCTCGTTCCACCTCGACTAACAAACGGAGGAAGCGCGGTGCCCGTAAAGGCAAGGGTGCAATCGTCGGGACGCCTACCACCCCGAAGGACGAGACACTGGCCACCTTAGCTGTGGCGTCGCAATCACTTGCTCGCGAAATTAGCAAGGCTTCCAAGGTCTCTTCGATGCGGTCCACAACCTCATCAGTCCCGTCTACCACTTCGACGACCTCTTCGGCTCGCCGTCGTCGTGACGCTCCGTACGAGCCTGTATCTATGTACGCTCTCCCACTCCATTATTGTCCAAAGGCCAAGCCATGGCTCCTCCACCTATTCCCTCTTCTCCTACATCCTCTATTGCCCCATCACCCGCGCACGCACACGCGTCGACCTCGACGACATCACTCCCGGTCACCAAGAAGCCGTCGAAGTGGAAGTTGAGCTTTGGCAAGGCAAGCTCAGCCACTCTGGCGCAGCAGGCTGGTCGTATGTCGCCCGTGGACGAGCCAGGGCCGTCGATGTCATCTTCATCGGTGGACGTTACAACTGGTATGTCAGCTACCGCAAGCAACGTTACGTCTTTGATTATGAGCCTCGACGCACCCCCTCCAGCACCTTCAGCTCCCGCTGACGACGATACTTGGAGTCGAGGGCGTCGCGCAAGAGGTTCATTGTCGCCACACACTGGCGGGAGCCGTAGTGCTGTGCCGAAGCTGTCTCCAAGTCCCAATCGTCTTGCGTCGAGTTCAAGTTCAATGGCGTCGAGTAACTGGCGCAGTTCGATGAGTACCTCCAGCAGCGCTTTCACTCGCTACAGCAATAGCAATGCCAGTGTCCGGAGCATTTCTACAGCTGCTACGAGCATCAGCGCGGGTAGCTGGAGAACGGGTCCCAAGGTTCCGAGCACGCATAGCTCGTCGTCCAACAGTACGCATAACCAAGGTCAATACACGAATGTGCCCAAGAACATCAAGAGTAGGTATTTTTCTGAGGGGGTTGTTGCATCTTGGCTCATTCTTTTGTTTAGTCATGGATGGTGTTCCTTGGGAACTTGACCAGCTTCCTCGAGGACAGTACATCGATCCGGAGGGTGACTTGTTTGGCTCACCGCCTGTCCGGAAGCGGCGGACAAGGAAGACCAAGGACGCTCCTTTGGGTACGATAAGCGAGAGGCCGAAGATCGATGTGGCCGTGAGCACTACCGACGTGGACGATGACGACGGTCACAGTCCGTCTAGTACGGGAGGAAAGGTTCAACGCGCGCAAATCAATACGTTGGCGAAGATGTTGAGTGCCTTGAGACGATAGGCAGAGTGTACGATATCGGTTGGTGTTTCGTGAGTACGTGTGTTGGGTAAAGTAGTGCTGTCGTGTTTTGTCGTTGTCGTACTTACAGCTCGGGGTATTTTTCCCTTCATCAGCATCATTTATTTTTTTCACATAGGACTCAACACAAACACCTGTTCAATCGTTTGTTTTTTGTGCAATTATCACTACATAGTAAGACTTATTTAATTGCTAGCAATTGTGTAGTTTCAGTTGTTCATGTTCTCTTGACGAAGAACAAGTAATCAATCTATTTGTGTTGTAGCCTAACGCTTGTACAGTACATGTGAACAAGTTCAATATAGACTGTCTTTATTAGCAAAGTTTAATGCTTGGTTCTAGGAATCTCCGATTCGTCCGTTTGCTTATCGCGAAGCACAGAAGGACGTCTATTCGCGGGACCGACATTCGCATGAATGCTTGGCCACCGGTATAGTCTGCATTGCATCCGCGAGGTCTGTTCGATTTGCCGAGAAAATGTCAACGATACTTGTATCGAATAACACACCATGAATTGCTCAAGAGAAGAGAGATAGCTACTTGACATCCAATGGGCGTTTAACGATAAGGAGCCTCGACTCATCCTCAGTTACGAGGTATCAATTGAACGCTGCGCGCGTTATGTGATGTTACCAAGACCTCCGTAGTCCACGCATCCCTGGGTTGCGCAATTCCACTCGAGGAGAACGCGATGGCATGCCGACGATGTGAACGGGTGCACGAGATCACCGACCGTCGCGTCGCCGTGCGTGTTCAAGTTCGGACTATTCGAAGTACACGGTGGCTATAAAGTTGGAACTTGGTGTTAATATTTGGGCACAGCACAGGCGTGATAATATGCGCAATTCAGAAGCACGGTACCTGTAAATGTTTTCAATAAGAACATGCCGCGCGAACCAGTCGAAGCGGTCCTCTACACTGTGAAGAATACCTCTTTCAAGTGACATTAGTGCGTGACAGTTCGTTGAACAGTGATAATAATTGCCGATGTAATGGATACAGTGGTAGTATGTTGCTTGGTGTGGGGCGAATAAATAAATGTATAAGTATGTGTTCCTCTAGGTCTAACCTGGTGTTAACCTTCGCCGGAGGGATTGTCCATGCGTTGCGACTGCTGCAGTGCAGCAAATGCCATGTTCTGTTCGATGGTTGCCCGCGGTGGCGGTATTCCGGCCGTGGGGGTCCGCCGTTGGCTGAGAGACGATGGAGAGGAGTACTCGCTCTCGAAATCCATTTCGGTGTCACTATCCTCGGATGTCGTTTCAAGAACGTACGTCCCTTTACTATGCGTGCGCACGAGGTTGACGTAGTACTCGTTCAGAACTTCGCGAGTTGTCTGGACAAAATGAGCAAGGGTAAAGGAAGTGAATGAATACCATACCATCAAACGCCAATTGATCATGGCCAGGAATTCGCGTTCAAGAATGTTCAATTCTGTGACGGTGATGCCGCCGACCTTTGCGTAAAGAGCATTGGTACAAAAGGTGTCACAGAGGCATTTTGAAGAGACGGCGACCGAAGTGATGATGAAGCGATGGCAAGTGAGCGATGAGAGAGTGAAGAGGGGCATCTGAGAACAGATCTGGTCAATGTAGTGAAGTGTAGCGAGAAGACACGTTTTCTAAGTCGAAATCAGAGGTGATAATGCAGATCAGGGGATGATCTACATACCTCGACGTTTATAAACTTGACGATGCGCTTCAGATAGTCCAGGACAGAAATGGCAGGCGCCGAGCGTGAATGAAAGCGAGTCAGAGATTCCCTACAACTCTGTTATGGCACTGTATGTTCTGGATGGACAGTACTCACGGACTAAGGGCAATCCTGTCATTATGGGCCATTAATCGTTCAAGCATGTCGGCTAAATAAATTGTTAGCCTCTCACAAGTCTGGTGGATTCCAAGTTCACCTATTAGGTCGACAATGACCTCTATAGAGGCAAGCTCAAATGCAGCTGGCAGCTCGACTCTGTGGTCGGTACTGGCTGATTCCATCGATCCATTGCAGTCGATAGTCACTATTGCGAAAGGAACGTGCCTCTCACCACGCCTAATGCGGATGGTCGACGCCACAGCCAAATAGGGCCAAATACGGTCGAGCTGTACAGTTGAACCTTATTTCAGCCACGGACACTGATCGCTTGAGTGTAGTAAATCGCCGTCGCTCTCTAGTTTTTCCACAATGGCCCCCAAACTCGTTAGTTATGCCTACCTCTGCTTGCTGCTCTGCTCAACGACGTTTAGGACCCGAATGAAATCAAAATTATCTACTTGAGGGCGACCGGTGGTGAGGTCGGTGCTTCATCTGCACTTGCACCCAAGATTGGACCTTTGGGTTTGGTGCGTGTTTACACTTTTGCTGTCTGTCGAGATTACTGATCTGTTCATAGTCGCCCAAAAAGGTCGGAGAAGACATCGCAAAGGCTACCGGCGCATGGAAGGGTCTACGGGTCACTGTCCAGCTCACCATCCAAAACCGTCAAGCACAAGTTTCCGTTGTCCCATCCGCCTCATCACTTGTCATCCGTGCTCTCAAGGGTGCGTTTCCCCAAATCGATCTGCATCTCGTTTACCGACGTGTTTCATAGAGCCTCCCCGTGACAGAAAGAAGGAGAAGAACATCAAGCACAGTGGCAACATTCCCCTTGACGAGATATTTGACATTGCCCGGACAATGTACTCAAAATCCTTGGCCAAGGAGCTCTCAGGGTGTGTGAAGGAGATACTAGGCACTGCCCAGAGTGTTGGCTGCACTGTTGATGGCAAGCCACCTCACGACATCATTGACGCTATTAACGACGGTGAGATTGAGGTCCCCGAGGAGTAGTTGTACAATGTTATTATATTTTTTCTGCTCGACGCGTCATATTGTCCGATCATCACTTGACTCTTTACCACGACCTTGACATCAACCATGTCACTCAGAGCCCGTTCAACAAAGTCCTCATATTTTGAGTCGCCCGACGTGTCAGACGCTGAAGACGCGCCGAAACGAAAGACGAAAAGCACCCCCAAGCGCAAACGAAATGACGACACCGAGGCGAGTGACACCGACGTTGCGCCTAAACCAAAGGCCAAGAAGCCTCGCCAGTCATCCAAGAAGAGCAGTCCACGAAAGAAGAAGCAAAAAGTCGATTCTGACGAGGAGCAGTATAACAGCGACGATTTAGACGACGACCTGCCCAAACCCAAACGCGGTCCCAAGAAAAAGACAAAGGCAACCGACGACGAGGATGATGATGAAGGAGTTGACCTCAAGGCAGGCCAGAAGGTTGTCGGCGTTGTTATTGAAGCTCCCAAGAGTGGACAAGGTGCGTTGGTCGCAAACTTTTGTTTACATGTTCTCACCGCGTTCAGTCCCCGCCGGCCAGATCTCCAAGAACACTCTCGACTTTTTGCAGAAATTGCAGGATCCCAAGTGCAACGACCGTGAATGGTACGTTTGTCCGAACTGCGGTTGTTGGACTCACCACGAGCACGACATCCACAGGTTCAAACTGCATGGTACACCTAGGCGTTCATTTGTAACCATTAATTAACAAACGAGGTGGGTAGATCGCGTCTATAGGCAGGCGGAAAAGGAATGGAAAGACTTCGTGGACGCGTTCACGGACGTGATGACTGGCGTCGATCCTGAAGTGCCTCCGCTACCTCCAAAGGACCTTATCCATAGAATATACCGCGACGTACGCTTCAGCAATGACAAGACGCCCTACAAGACCAGCTTTTCGGCCAGTTTCTCGCGTAGTGGACGGAAAGGGATTTTCGCTTGCTGTAAGTTCCTCATTTGCTTTCGGAGGCATTATTACTGACATACTTTCAGACCATATGTAAGAAATCTCTACTTTTCCGTTCCACGATGCTGATGAATTATCAGATCTAGTGCGCATACAATTTTTGGATGCAGTGATCCTCTGACCTAGTTCGCTACAGTTAAATCGGGGGGTGGAAGCCTCCTCGCTGCTGGCTCGTGGTGTCCAGGGAAGAATGAACTGGACACGATACGGTACGGAAATACTGGATAATTAGAGCTAATTGTTTACCGTTCATCAGACACAACATTCAACGCGACCCGCAACGATTACGCGACGCGATCTCATCCCCGGACTTTGTTAGATATTTTGGCGAGCCGAAACCTTCCTCAGATGGCTCACGACAAAATATCTTCGGGTCCGAAGATGAGCTAAAGGTAGCGCCTAAAGGAATCGATAAAAACCACCGTGCGTTGTTCAACGTGGCAGAGAGCGTGAGACGCTCATGATATTTAGGGATATCGACTTGCTGAAATGTCGCTCATTCGCTGTCTTTCACAGGCATGCATTTTTACGACTCTTGACGCCATAAAGAACTAACCTTGATGTTCGTATAGGTTCCTAGATAGCGAAGTCTTAGATCCCAATTTTAAAGAGACGCTGGCTACTGTGGCGGAAGTCGTGAGACCCTTAGTTCATTGGTGGGTGTTTCTCATCCTTCAATTTTCAGCGTGGTTGACGTACGACTAGTCTGAATGATATGATGACAATTGCGCGGGACAATTGATGATAATGATTAGGCTTTTTTGTTCTGTTTGCTACCTTGATCTACAGTGGGATTCCGGTGGCCTCTTCCTGATTCCTTACGTTATTGAGATTTGTGTGAACTCTAGCATGATGAATCATCGGGTGTCAGAGGACATATTGAATCGCGTCTCACTTTTCGGCTGGAGCTAGATCACGGGCATGTGGCGCTATTTACCGCTGGGACCTTATATCGGGAACAAGGTCGGTCTCAAGATATTACTTGCTCTTTTCAAATAATTACAACTCTGTCTCATAGTTTAACACCCTTTTCGACGCGTCGACCACTCCCCAGGCCGCCCGAAAAGAGAATCTATGCGATGGGACACTAAATTGCGTTAAACAGAATTACCGAACTTCCATTCGTCTAGTAAGCATTTGTGCTTGAATCCGGTAGCTCTCGGCCTCTTGTCTATGAAGTCCATTTATTCCTCTGCCGCCTGACGATTGAATAATTTCCACATTCAAGATTATCCGCACCCAGCCAGACATGTTTAAAATGTCGCCCTTCTTCATTGGTCTCATCAATCCTCTTCCACACCTGTTTCTCGATGGCGCGCACTTACACCTATATTGCTAGTCGACTGGCGGCGTATTTCATACTGGTAAGCGCCTTCTCCGAAGTCGCTGGTTCTCTCACTCATTCGCAAATAGTGGTTTGTGGCCATCGTGTTGATGAGTCTATGCGCGTACCGCATTCACTTCACGGAGACTGTGGCCTTCCGTAACAGTTTCTATGGTACGTGGTCCTGGGCCCTCATCTCTTGAATAATTCATAATTTCTTTAGATCCCATCATTGTCGAGTTGCTTGTCAGCGCCATCCTTGCCATTATCTGGATCCCTGTGACGTAGGTCGCTTTGACGTCTCCCACGCACATTGCTCACGCGTTCTTCTTTCAGTGTTGTCCTCATCATTGACGAGAATGCCGATAATACCTACCGCACTCACAATGTACGTGCGGACCGCCTTCCTCGACGCGTCCTCGTCGAATTGCTTGGGTTGTTCATCCTTTGGGTGATGTGGCTTGTCGGGGCTTCAATCACAACCGTGACGGATTTTACTTCTGTCAAGCAGTAGATGTTGACGATCGTTTACAGAACAAAATTATCCCGGGAAACAACTATTGCGCGCGCTTTGCATTCTTTACCAAGGAATGCAACACTCTGACATCTATCCTTGTCTTTGCCTGGGTGGGATGGTCGATGTTGACCATCACTGGGGTGTTGTGTCTCATGCACTTGTCTTCGGCGGCGACGGCTTCTTCTATGCCGATTGTGGAGGTGAAGGAAAAGTCTGGGCCTCCCTCACAGCCTGCGACCGAGGCAGCTGGTCAGGCGGGCACTGCGGCTCCTGCTCAGCCTGACTCGCCCAATTGAAATCGAAGAAATACTTGTACCACCACCGTTTTCTTTCTGTTATGTATCTTCTTTGTATAATGATTGTTTCCCGCAACTCGCCACAATTTCTGAACCATGACAAGATCATGACAGAGTGTGCAACGCCTCATGTACGTCACACCTGTCGTGTGCGAGCGATCTGCCTTCTATGTTCATGAGGCCTCGTTTCAAAGAAAACCTCTCTTTCCGATGTCGGCCCCGTTGACGCCGCCGTCGCCGTATACAAACGTTAGCGATGTCGAGGAATGCGGAATGAATATTACGGAGCAGTGGGACAAGGAATCAAACCAGGACGAGCTTGGAACACAGATGCCTACGCCTCCGGTTAGTTGGATAAATTTCTCTTCTGAACGTTCGAAATCTCAGTGTGCTCTAGCCTGACGACCCATCGACGACCGTCACGCCTTCAGCAACGTTTCACCCCGAGTTGCTGTTTGGTCTCTCGCGTCCCGACTTGAAGATAATTTCCTCTGACAATCACCTCTTCCACGTCCATCGGGGCGTCCTTGTCCGTTCATCGGAAAACAATTTCGCCGACTTGCTCACTGCGGAGGCCTCACAAGAGGACACCATCCACATCCCCGAGGTGGGAATGATTCTGGAGGTCATCTTCACCGCCATCTATGGTATCAAACTCGCCGAGTTTTATTCCCTCGATACCCTTATTAGTACCATTAATCTCTTTCCCCACTACGGCGTGCAGCCCAAGGCGTACATCTGGCCGGCTGCTAGTCTGTACGAGGCCGTGCGCTACCAGACGCCTCTAGCGCCATTTGAGGTGTACGCGCTTGCATCGCGCTTCGATCTTGAGGAACTCGCTATCGCGGCGTCGCCGTATCTTCTCAAATTCAGTCTGCAAGGTATCACAGATGAGATGGCGGACCTTGTCCGTCCGAAATACCTTCTGCGGTTGTTCTGCCTGCATTCCTCGCGGCGGGATGCTCTGAAGGACCTGTTGTCTGAGAGATTGGAAGCTCACCCTCCGACAGCATCTTGTAATTACTCGACATACGACAGATTGTGTCGAGCATGGGTTTTGGCTGCAGCTTGTTTACTATGGGATGCAGATGCGAGTACGTTTATGTTCCAAGAAAGACACACACACAAATTCTGACGGTAGACTTGTAAGATGTCTCCACCGCCACCATTCAGTCAACGCTTCTTTCCCTACAAGATGGCGTACAATGCACATTATGCAGGCGTATCTTGGTTACGCGCGTTAAATCGGTCGTTATTCAGTGGTCTGAGATGAAAGTTCGCTGCTTTGTCTTTCCTTTATGAGTCCCAAAAGTGGACAATATTATCCCCCGAACATTGCCCGACAGTCCCAAAACTTTGTACAAGTAGCCATTCCGTTGTCTCGAATCAAAAGGTCTTGAAATGTTCGGAAAGCGTTAAATGTTCGGGGGAAAGCGTGAAATGTTCGGGAATTCTGAGAAAATCAGTCAAGCCCGAACATTTGAGTAGATTCCCGAACATTTTCGAGTCATTTCAACGTCAAAATGTCCGGGATGACTTGCCAATGTTCGCGACAAGTTGCAAGTGTTCGGAAGGCAGATCGAGAGGTGATTGGGGTCCACCCTCCTGCCGGGAGCGGCTTCAAGCCGCGAACGGCAATGGCTGATGTGGCGCAAGAGAAGAAGAAGATGCTCATGCGTAAGTACCCATAGATTTCTGTATGTATAACAGCTTATGTCACTAATGGGTAGCTTTTGCTTCACTCAGCCTCTCAATCTCGCCCCTTACCTCTCCTTCATTGTAGACCTCACACTGGAGCCAACCTCAGTCCCGCCGAGAGTACCGCCGAAGCAGAGGGTTTGGACCCTATGGTATGCCCCCAGCCACCAAGTATTGTCCGAACTTGTCGATAGTTTGAGGGAAATCTGTAGTCTTGACAAATGGTTCATAAAATGTGCGGGACACACAAAATGTTCGGAAACCTGAAGATTTACGAACATTGGTCAGCCGTTCCGAACATTGGCAAGTCATCCCGAACATTTTGATGTCGAAATGACTCGAAAATGTTCGGAATTCTACTCAAATGTTCGGGAATCTACTCAAATGTTCGGGCTTGACTGATTTTCTCACGAATTCCCGAACATTTCACGCTTTCCCCGAACATTTAACGCTTTCCGAACATTTCAAGACCTTTTGATTCGAGACAACGGAACGGCTACTTGTACAAAGTTTTGGGACTGTCGGGCAATGTTCGGGGGATAATATTGTCCACTTTTGGGACTCATATTCCTTCTTCAAACTGCTTATAATGATGTTGCAGTCTACCATCTAAAAGCAGTGCCCTTTCACCTTCGAATCTCCATCGATGTTATTTATACTGCTTAGCATTCCATCCCCCATGTATGCATTCCATATCGGACGTGAAGTTTAAAGCTTATGTGGCGCAGTGCATGGAAAAACATTTTTTCCCCAACGGATAGCTTGACAAAGACTAGCTATGTATAGCATCTACATACACAGCGTACATAGAAGTATGTTTTCATCATGGTTTTACCAGACCGTCAAAGCCACATAGCAGCATACGGCAGGATTCAGGAATATGACGACGCACGCACCATCCTACATCAAACCCGTTCTCAAGTCAACACCGAAGTGGTCTCGAAACACGAGGCGAGCTAGATGGCGTTGCTCGTTCTGGTGAGCGCCTCCCCGAAGGGCGCGCCTTCGCTCCCTCGACTACGAGAGTATAACGTCATACAAACGAGTAAACGCTTGCCACGAGCGCTGACGCTTCGGTCGTCGAGTCGGACACTTGAAGGAAGGGAAGACGGAGAGGCGAAGTTTTTATAGGGCAGCGGAGATTCAAAAAAACTTTATCGGCATCACGGCACCACGGATTTTCACTACACTAGCCTTCGCCTTAGAGAGAATCTCACGATGAGACGCTTGGTCCATAGCACAATAGCGCGCGCTGAGTGGAGCATTGACAAACTACTACTAGTTTACAGAAGTTCGGTTGGATCAAGCTCGCCGTACGACGTCAAATGACCTTGATAGAAATTAACACCCGGGTCCCGGCTAGATGTCCTCGCCATTCTGAAAGTAACCGGTTGATGTCGTATGGGGATTTCAAGTTCTTCCTAAGTACAAAATTTATGACCATGGCATACTAGTACCGTGGCGCAGAACGGCTTTATAAGACGCCGGCAATCCGGGTTCCTTCTAGTCTCGCCTTGTTGTATGTAGGGTGATTCATTAGTATCAAGTTTATTGATGCTCTGAAGGCAGGGTAGATTCACCCCAAATTTACGCTTCATGGTGGCGACAGTTGAGTCTGGACCCTGGAATTGAAGATTGAGGGGCCTCGGCGGCAGTGGCAATTTGGCGCAGTTTGGCCCAATGAAACGCGTTGAATGGTGACTGCACGTGACGCATAATTCTCTATCAACAACCGCCATGTCGTCCTCGTCCAAGCTGAGAAACTGGTCTCACACCTATGACTCCCACATACCTTCATCACCATCGTCGTCGCCTCCTTGCTCATCGTCGCCGCCCACGTCGCCACTTTCTTCGACGTACTCCAGACCACATATTGCTCCCAGCAGTCCTTACCGTATCCGTGACGCGGAACTCGATTCATATTATCTCCCTTCACGATGGCCTTCCCAGATAAAATTAATGGACACAACACCGGCCAAGGCGCCCTGTAAACTACCCAGTTTTCGTTCCATGTTTGGCGACTTGGCGCCTTCCACCTCGTCGGACGTCGAATATTCAGATAACGGAGAAGTGGATTGGGAAAAACCAGACGGTCCGTCCTCGGCTATGCTTGATTCTGTCTTCTACTCGGACAGCGAGGAGGAGGAGAATGATGAAGACGATGAAGCAGAGGCCCCGGACAGTCTAGCCTCCAGATTCCAAACGTCTGACGAGCGTGGCCGGTGGAAGGAACCGTTACCTCCGTCAACACCCGCATTCCGTCAGCGACACTCCGAACCAACTACATCCCGACCTGTGGCGCCGCTCACAAAACGAATTGCTTCAGAGCCTGTTTACCATGTATTGGCTGAGTCAAGAGGGACGTCCTACGATGCTGATCTCGAGTCGGAGCTTCAGACTTCGGACGGCGGGGCCATGTCGTCCCCGGATATGCCGCCGTTTTCCTCCCTTCCACCCTCATCACCGCCGTTATCTCCCAAATCTCTTCCGGTTTCACCTGATCTTGGGTCTGTATCACCTTTGTCCGCTTCAATGTCGGTTTCCCCTTCGATATCTTCGTTAGCCCTCACGCCTCTTTCTCCTGCCATCATCCCGTTACCATCGGACGATGCAGATGTCGATAGTATGAACTTGACACCTCCTCCCGTAAGCTCCATTCCTCTTATCGTAACGATTCCACCGAGTTAATCTAGTTATCATGCAGGATATTGAGCCTGCATCCTTAGCACCCCAAATCGCAGCTGAAATCATAGATTTCCCAGAATCTCCAGAACTACCGATCACATGTAGCGCCGAGTATAAGCACGTCGTCACTGACGAATCCCTTCCGAGTTCCGGACCAAGCGCTGCAGAGGTTGCCGAGCCGTTGGCAATAACGGTTAAAGCTGATGGGATGATGCTCAGATGGTTGAGAGCCAGTGCAGTGTGCTCACCGTCAAAGAAAACGATGCGAAACGGAGGAAGTCAGAGGAACCGGCGCCGAGGAAGAAGGCTCGGATTACAGCTCCTTCCACATCCGCTCCGCGCAAATCCAAAGACACAGACGAGAATTCGGCTGTAGCACCGAAGCGGCGTACGCGAAAACCAGCACCAGCACCTCAACCCTCAAAGCCTGCACCACGCCGTCGGAGAAGACAACCCTCATTTTCATCATCGTCATCTGACTCGGATTCGGAAAATGAAGAGACGCCACCACCCCCAATTCCTAAACTCGTTATGAGCCCGGAAGATCTAGAGATCTGCGGCATGATAATCGAGACCATGGCGACGTCTAGGGCGTCAACTCACTCCGCATCTTCTCTATACAAGAGTGTCATGGCGAACCGACCGGCCCTACAACGCGATTGGAGCACCGTTGTATTCGCGCGCGTGTTGGAGGATGCACATGGTCAGAACGGGATATTCGGCAAGGTGGAGAGTAGTGGCATGGTGAGCATCTCTTTGGCGTCATTTGCCCAATCGATAACTGACTACTCCATGCAGGATGACTCTGATCGTCCTTTGGAAGCACAGTGGTTCTATGTTCCGGAACGTGATGAGGACCAGGACAGGGCTGCACTTGTGCGCAGCTTAATGCCACGTCCGGCGAAACGCAGCGTAACAAAAAAATATAAACAATATTACTATCGCCCACTGGGAAAGATATCTCGGTGGGATGACGAGGACGCGTTATAGGACGCTTGCTTGCTTGCTTATCGTTATTTACCTTTGTAGCATTGCTTTGTATCGCTTTGTGCACGTATTACCATACTATCTTCTGGATTAACTGATCTGCGTAATGATGTTTGCCAAATTTCGTCGCTGCGTGATTCGACATCGATCTCGTGGTTACGCCGAAGCGCTGCCGCCTGTTCGTCAACCAGGCATCGAATCGAGCTTCGAACTCGACGCACCAAAAGACTGCACCTTTCTTGGAGACTTTGAGGTCGTAGCTTGACAAGGTCACTTAGATTGTTCCACATTTCAGTACCTACGATCTAGAGAAAACAGGAAAAGAATGATTATGAGAATACCGATTCCCATGCCATCACGATTTCTGAAGAACTATTCTGACTCTCAGTCGTCCACAAATATATCGGTGTAGTGCACCAGGATGGTATGAATGGCCTATTGGGCTATGTGTCAGTACCGAGCATCTGAAAGCGATGGACGACGCACAGTGTTTTGGATCTTCGTAATTTCATCTTGGTCTCTGAACAGTGAAGTGGGGAACCGGCCAAATAGTACTGGTCCGAACACGAGGGAGATACTTTTGGCACCCATCCTGTTAGTCGACTCGCATTGGATCATGCTGTCTCATAGCTTAGTATTCGTTTTGATACTATTCAACTCCGATATCCGAACGCACTTGTGTAGATGACCCAACAGGTATCTCAGTGCGGCGTAGCTGGCATCCGGAAGCTCGTTGACCTGCTCGTGTAGTCGAATATGGCGTAAGCGGTCATTGTCGATTTCTGTCACCGTGATACTTCAGCTGCCTTGGCGTCAGAAATATGGGTGAGCTTACCAGCCGCGTTCATGAAGCCAGCCTGAAGCCGAGGTGTTATAATCGGATTGGGAAGCTCTCGTAACCACATCTTTATCACGTCCGCGACACTGTAGATATCATCCGACGTCCACTCATTTGAGTCCGATAACTCGACAGAGTCTAGGTCTAAAGAAGCACAACTCAGTCCCCAGCGAATAAAACAGAATGGCAAGGAGAGAAAATCACCAGTATCAAGCTGCTGCTTGAGTGCGGTAACCTTGCTCATAGTGCCGTCAACTTTGTATAAGCCATAAGTGTCTATGCCGTTTCGCTCGATGGCCTCGCAGCACTTCTCCAATATGAGAGGTACGATAGCGTCATCTAGGTGCATAAGTTCGGTCAGGTCGACTCCAAACATCCGTCGACCGCCACTTGGCGAGGTGCCGTTCAAGGTGATAACATGATTGCTATTGTCCCGAGGAGGTATTGGGGTATAGCGTGCCCGACTAGACGACGGATTCTGCATTGGCGCTCCTGGATCCAGGGCATGTATTCTACCGTTAGAGTGCGAAGAAGATAGACCAGAATAATGCAGCGAACGGAGTTGCTGTAAGGCAGAGTCGGCACCGGGACGAGACTTGGGCGCTGAAGACAGACAGGCCAAGACCAAGGACCAAAGCTCGTCCGACGGAAAGTGTTTAATAGGCGGTCGAGGAGGACTCTCTTTCAGCGTCAGTACTTGGTGTATTACAGCAACCTCAGTTTTGATGTGCGAGAACGGAGGATGGCCGGTGAATATCTAACGATAGCGTCATACCTGGAGGAATGATACAGATTTGACGAACGCTAACCTCGATAACAGTGCAGCCAAATGCATAGATGTCTCTGGCGGTAATGGGCAATATATCAGATGTACCGTCCATGATCTCTGGAGCTAGCCAACGTAAGGATCCTCGTAGCTCCATAGCAGAGCTACCTATCATTTGCGATTCTGCCACCAAACTCAGACCGAAGTCAGCAAGACAGCAGTGAAAGTCTTCTGTAACAAGAATGTTTGCCTGTAAAAACTTAATCAGTGGCATATATGAATCAGGACAGTGGAAACTACCCCTCGTATGTCGGCGTGCACAATTCGGTGCTCATGTAGATACCGTATACCTTCAAGAATTTCGAGCAGCTAGAGGTTCGTAGGGTCTCAGCTATCTTCGCGAAGGCGCCAGGAGTGAACGCACCGATCGAAACCGGTCATGAGTGGGGTGATTCTCAAGGAATGCAATAATATTTCCGTTTTCCAACCAAGGTGATATAAGACAAATACTAGGGTGGAAGAGCTCGCTGTTGACTCCCAGGAAAGGCAGTACGTTAGGATGTTCCAGATGACTCCATACGAGAGCTTCTCGCCAGCATTGCTGAATGGGCATTAGCAGTCATTGGGCAAACCATGGAGGTGCTAGTCACCTTGAACAATTTTTTTCTAGCTTGTTCGGTAACACTTCCCGTAAACAATCGCAGTACTTTGAGGCATACAGCTTTCTGTGCCATGGTACCTCTCCAGATATCCTTGGGATCTCAATAAATACCAAGCCGTTTGAGTGAAGATAGTCGTACCCCAAATCCGCCACCTGCAACGGGAAATGCTCCTTCTCGCCGGATGTCCTGGCCGGAGAACGAAGTGGGACTGAAGAACAAGCTGGGGATAATATCATAACGTTTTGATAGAGTCCGCAAACACTTCAAGCATTTCGAGCGATACTGAGCGTCCTCGGAAGGTACTGTATCCCATTCCTGTTAAGCTGTATGATAAGCAGCGGCCCTCCAAGAAAACAAGGTGCTGACTGTTTGAAGGCTATCCATGAGTATCGCCGCCACGTCGTATTCCACCAATGCGAATATTTCCCATGGGGCGCTGTGCGAGTGTAGTAGATCCAGCGCTTCCTCAATGATCATGTCCCGTGGATACACGGCTTACGCCTGGGTAAGAAGATCGCATACGTGCCTATAGCGAGTACCAACTATCGTGCTGTAAGCTTCGGAAAAAAGGGCCGTCTGGTGGCGGGGAGACGTGGACGGTCCTAGTTTGTTGAATGTGTATCTGCCATCATTTCACGTCAGTGGTGAATACGGGACAATAAGTCAACACGTACCAAGATTTCTTTTCCTTTCAGACCAATAGATGGGTCAAGGGTGGACATTCTTATTAGTTCAAATAACCGAGGAGGAGGTTGTGGTTGAAGTGGTCAAAGCTGTTCACTGTTCAGCGCTTAATTTGAAACGATCATTCAGGTTATCTTATCTTATCGGTGGCTGTTCGGACTTTCAAGTGGGACCCGCTGCTGACTTGCTGCACCTTTACGTTTGAAGCTTTGAAGACAGAACGTTACCGTCCCGGTGCCGACGGTGGTCGACTACGATGGTCCTCGAACGGTGACACCGCGTTCCCATAAATGACCTGTAGCTAATGGTCGAACATTCACGAATGTCAATCGCCTTTCTCTTTACACCTCATAAGCTTCGCGATTGATGAGGCGTATCGAGGCTGGCGAGGCAAGCAAGTCAAAAACAAGCGCAAACCGTCGCTGATACCGTGCGCAAACCCAGAAGCTCCTTGGGTACAGCCTGGATATGATACCGGCTTTGTTCAGAGTCTCATTCTCCACCGCGACTACCGTACGCGTGTTATACGATGGCGTACAGTATCAGTTTGGAAACTGCTGTGAGTGCAGCTACTCCCCCTGGGGATCAATACAGAAATGAAAATATTTCGGGAGGCTCTCATTGTCTTCGCTAGTTCTATTACTCTAAGGTTTTGACAACGAGTTGAAGAAGACAAGGTCCACGTGATATGTACCTTTCCACACTGATCCCTCTTCAGTCTTGAACAAAACCATGATCTACCCAGCGAACTCTGACCTCAAAAGCTTCTCTCAGAACGTTCTTACACTTTGCCGAACCATCTAACACCCCATCTTTTGCGTCCCCAGGCTTGGCTCACCCCATGATCCCACTCTACTGATCACTTGAGCGGGCTCTCCATGCGTGGGGCAGTAGCTGAAACGTCATATCACAATTTCCAGACTCTCTCCAAGATATAAAGCCTCAGGGAAAGAGTCTCCAGTCTCCCCCAAGCACACACTGCAATGGTCTGGTTCGCAGCACTAGCACTCGCGCTTCTCACCCAGTGTGCCCACGCGCAGCTCCCAAAGAACGGCGGGCTCACTGATGAGCGCCCGACGTACGATTCGCCGGAGGACGCGGTTTACGCGCTCGTTGAGCCCAAGTTGAAGACGCCGTGGACGGAGGCGGTGGCTGCAGATCCCGCGAATGTGTGGCCCGAGCATCCGCGCCCGGGGCTGAGGCGCGACAACTGGGTGTCACTGAATGGCGTATGGGAGTTTGAGAGCGCGGCGTCGAAGGACGATGTACAGGACGTTCCGGTTGGTACGACGTTGGGGCAAAGGATCTTGGTGCCATTTTGTATAGAGTGAGTGTTTGTATTTGTGGAATGGGCGTATTTATTACTGATTTGCTTGGTAGGAGCGGCCTTTCAGGTATTGCGTTGCAGTCCGCCTTTAGCTGGTGCGTGTTCTCGCGTCGTTCTTCCGCTTCGGCTGGGTAATGTCGCTCTATGTCCAGGTATCGCACCACCTTTGATGTCCCTTCTTCTTTCGGAGACGATAATGTTATTCTTCACTTTGCCGCGGTCGATTACGAGACAACGGTCTTTGTCAACGGGGAACAAGTCGGCACGCACACAGGCGGATATGACAAGTTTTCGTTCGACGTCACGTCGTATATCGACAAAAGCACGTCGAACGAGCTGATTTTGTTCGTCTACGATCCCACGGACAGTGCGGGAGAGGTCATCCCCATCGGCAAGCAGCGCGCTGTGCCGTCGCACATCTTCTACACGGTATGTTCCCAGGTCTGCTACGGGTCCCATGCCCCCTAATAATCCATCCATTCCACAGCCGTGCTCTGGAATATGGCAAACCGTCTCCCTCGAAGCCGTACCGAGCGCCGATCACATGACCGATATCCTCCTCTTTGCAGCAGCAGACGGCACCGTAAGCGCGACTATCACCACCGCATCAAACACCTCCTCTGCCAGCGCGCAGATTGCCTTCTTCGACCCCGACGACGCGTCTCAAATCGTGTTTTCGACAAATGGCACGACGAACGCGCCGTTCTCCTTTGTTTTCGATCCAGCACCACAGACGTGGAGCCCGGATACACCGGTGGTGTACAATGTGTCTGTTACTGTAGGAGACGACGTCGCGTACTCGTATACCGCTTTTCGGACGGTGGAGCGAAAGGAAGTTAACGGTGTACAGCGCTTTTTGCTCAATGGAGAGCCCATATACCAGTTTGGGCCATTGGATCAAGGATATTGGCCGGATGGGCTTCACTCGGTGAGTATCGTTCGTCTAGGGCGCAATGTAGACCTTACCTTTGTTGGCAGCCGCCGTCTTATGAAGCTATGATCTTCGACATCCAGTATTTGAAAGATCTGGGTATGAACTTTATGTACGTCTCCTAACGTAGTTTCGCTACCCTGAAGACTTATCATTTCCATGTAGTCGCAAGCACATCAAGATGGAACCGGATCTGTACTATTATGCGGCCGCGAGTATTGGGATGCTCGTTATGCAGGATATGCCCGCCCTCCCAACCGGCGTCAACCCGAACGAAACACAACAGATAGAATTTGAAAGGCAGCTTGAGCTGCTCTTCAAGTCGCACATGGGTTTCCCCGCTATCACGTCGTTCGTGATCTATAATGGTATGCACAGGCACGTCTCCTTTTTCACAAGGCTCATCGCATCTCAATCACAGAGGGCTGGGGTCAACTCCCCACCGGCCCAGAAATCTACCTCGCGCCACGCGTGGCGGAGTGGGTTAGAGGACACCAACTCATCAATGCCGTTTCGGGGTGGCATGATTACGGCCAGGCTCTCCTGAACGCGAGCGTCGGCGACTTCCACGACAATCACCACTACAGTAGTCCGCAATGTGGCGCGCCGTTTAGCTCTCTGCCTTCGCTCCCATTCCATGGGGACCGCATTGGCTTCCAGGGCGAGTTTGGAGGTGTCGGGGTTAACACTACGATGTGAGTTGTCTTGCCTTCATAGGGCGTGAGATGCTAATTCTGGCAGTGAGCATTTGTGGAATGATGATGTGGCCATTGCGGCTATTGACGAGACGTATGAGATTGATGCAAATCTCGAAATATGGAACTATCGTGCGTTGAGGGTGATCGAGGAGCTGCGCGAGCAGACAGAGATGTTCAGTTGTAACGGGGCTGTGTACACCCAGACGACGGATGTGGAAGGGGAGGTTAATGGTACGTTGGAGTTTCAAGACAGCTGAGTATTTGAGATGCTGACGGTAGAAAAGGTTTCTTGACGTATGACCGCGCTGAGGATCACGTTGACGCTGAGAGGTGGAAGGCTGCTATTGTGGCGCTTTATGAGACGTTTCAAGCGAGTTTGTAACGAATTGAACAGTACCTAGGCTGTATTGAAGCGAAATATAAATGTAGAAGTTTATCAATCATCTGGAGTTGTGAGTTGTAGCTTTGAGTCGTCGAGGATATAGATATCCGTCCAAAGTTGTTGAGACTGGAATTTACCTTGAGTAGTGCAGGATGAATGTGTATTTCATCTGGAAGGTGGCGTACGTGAGTGTTGCAAAAGTCGGGTGATGACGACTAAGGTCTACACCCAGGGTCTGTCTACCATGGCCGCGTAGCGTAATGGTTAACGCGTCACTTTCCGGTTCTGCGGTGCAGGTGAAGATTGCAGTTTCGAATACTGCCGTGGTCGATGGTTTGAGTGAGTCGATTTTGACTTTTGTGGAACCGCAACAAAAAATTTTGTTCATTTGGTCAACCGTCAGTCCGACTTAGTCCGACTCGGCCGAACTAGTTCACTACCAATTCTACTGTACAGAGTGTATAATTTATCTGCTTGCCAAAGGGAATACATATTACTCTAATATACATCATGTAATTCGCTGCACTAGGGCACAGACTACGGACACATCGTCCTTCTTTCCGCCGTCAAACTTTTTACCTTCGAGTTGTGCACGCTGAGCAAAAGGGGTATGTGCCGTGCGATCGCGAGCAACGGCGCGTGCACGAGAGCAGAGTGCCTCGGAAAGGACATGTACGTCCGTGCCATCCCACTTTTCGACCTCGTCAAGAATGTCCTCGTCCCATAGGTTGTCGGAGAGGCCATCGGTGGCAAGAATGACGAGGTCACCTTCGCGGACGGGCACGGCGTAGGTATGTGGGTTGACGTCGTCGGGAGCTGCATGGGTTGAGAGCTGGACGGGAGTATTGAAGGCCCACCACATCTCATCGGAGCGGAAGACAAGCTGATGATCACGGACGAGCATGGCCATGCAGTCACCAACATGTGCTATTTTGAGAGTCGTTGACTCGAGTGTGGCGGTGGTGCCTGTGGGTGATAGGACGGCAACCAACGCGGTTGATGAACCCTGTGTGACGGGTTTGGTGTTGGCATATGCCCGCTCTAGAACGACCAAGACGTCGATGGCATCCTCGAGCTCACGCAACTCGTCGTACGCGTCCCATCTGCGCTCAAGCATGCCAATAAAATTTGAAGGCCGTGGAGGTTCCATCTCGCACTCCTCCGCCGCGCCCGCCATGAGACCATGTGCAAAGGCTGCGCTTCCGCTCTCCGTACTGCTGTCAACCTCTTTACCCTTGCCCTTCCTCCACCCGCCAACGCCATCTGCCACGCCAATGCCGCGCCGGCCGATAAAGTAAGCATCCTCGCCGACCTGAACTGCCAAGCCCCGAGGCTGACCGACAGTCCCGCTCTTGCTGATGCCGTACCCGCCGACGTCAAGCTCCATCCGCCGCCCTCGGCGCAGCATCGTCCCGCCCTGCGCATCCCAACCTCTGACCATTTTCTCTCTCCTCCCGTCCGCCCCCCAGGCTCCTTGGTGAACGCTCATCGTCGCACTCATGACAAACTCGGGTTTCCCGCCCCGACCTCCGTGTCCGCCATTTCGGGTAGCTGGTATTGGTGGCAGTACTGGGACAGCAGCATGGCCGTCAAAGAACTTTGGGGCTGTATACAAAGTTCGCCTCGCCAGGGTGTATTTCGGTATTGGAGGCAGATTCATGGTGGTATAATGAGAAAGAGCATGAGCCCCGGGTCAGCATGCTGTGGGGTCTACTTCCGATCGGAAACTTCCGGGTACCTGTTCCGCTCACCCATTTTTCAACCGCTTGTCGTCTACCGCTTATTCATTGGACCAGCGTCTGCCAATGACATTCATCCTATTCTCATTCTCACCACGCCCGCTGCATACCCTGCTTCCAATTCTCTGCTTTCCCGTTGACGTCCACCTCGTTACCTCGTTCCTTTCAACCATCAATCCCTTGAATGGCCGGTTAGCTACACCTTTACTCCGCTATTCACCCGATCTAGCCCCGATCAGCCCTGCAGTCAATGTACTCGCCTAGGCTTGTGGCGGTGACACTGTGGGGTGGCCTCGATGCGTCTCTCTTCCCCGCCCTGTATATGCTTCCGATTTTTGGACACGGGAGGTGCCACGGGAGATATTTTGCGGAATGGTCTCCCGCTATACTTTCTCGTGCTCCTCCATTTGATTCCGTACTCCCCCTATTGGCTTGACTTTGCCACAAGCCGACCTCAGTATTCCAAATTGTAATCGACTCACGCGCTGGCCATTACGCGACACGTTTATCTGGCAAATCTCTGACCATTCACGGCTCTCTCGGCCAGCCAGCACCAGGCCAGCACTTCCCTGGACCGCAACGCGTCTTCTTCTACTTGTTCACTTCCCAACCCAACTAACATGGTATAGAAAGAGGAATGCTGTACCACGAATTTGCTCGTGGTCTTCACTCACTTGGCGCGTTTCTTGGCGACCTACTGAGTAGTCTCTAGACTTTCTTTGGTGTTAAGTACGCATCTCGTGGCTTGGCTCTTGCCTATTGTTGGTAGCTACCCAACACTATCAAGTAACGATCAAGGTTTTTGAATCTTTTCGAATCCAAACTGCTCGTGTCCTCTCCTGTTTGAATACGTCATTGTACCATCGAGCTGGAGCGCCACATTCTGCACGACGAATCATCACATCACAGTGTTCTACATATCGTTTCTTATAGGTACTCTTTTTCGCTAGCGTTCCGGCGTCTCACAGGTCAGAATTTGATGATGTGGTGTGTCACTTATCCAGCGTACGCGTTGAACGCGAACTGCGCTCAAGGCCAGACGGGGCTGTGAGCTCCATCGTCCACTCTTACGGACAAGGCGGCGCCGGCTTCTCACTCTCCTTTGGGTGCGCCAGCGATGTCCGAGGAAGTGGATCTTGGTCTGCCCGCCACCAAGATGGCTTGTGGTTGGCACTAGCAGCGTGCCTTGTAAAGTCATTTGATTGCAACACACGAATGGCAACAGAGATGTCGAGCTGTCAGTGACGGATCGGCGTTTCAGTAATTCTTTATGATGTTAGAATATTCGAGCACCTTCGTAGCTCGTGCTACGTGGATCCACCCGGATTACTATGCCCCGCCTCCCCGAGGCTTACTCATCCTCGAGTCATGTAGAACATTCTAGTATCCATTGTAGTAAAGTATAAAAGCAGTTGAACTCATTCGGAGTAGATACATACACAGTTCATTCCCATTTCGATCTCCAACACTTTACCCACTTGCACTCATATCACCACCTAGTACCAAGAAAGGCATAGTTCATAGAAACACAAGGAGACCCCTCGTCTCGGGATCTGTTCTTCTAGTCGTCTTTTTGGCAATCATGGTACGCCTCCGATTGTCGTCTCGATTCATTCCGCTTTTTCATAACGAATAAAGACTCAGCCTGACTTCCCTCTCGAACTCAAAACTCTCATCATCCGTGAATTATCTCCATATGCCTCCAGATCCAACCCTCGCTCTACCCCTGTGTCCGAGGACGAAAAAGCGGCATACTTTCGCGACCTGTGCACGGTGTGTTTAGTCTGGCCGGACACGATTGCTATCATTCGAAAAATCCTATTCAACACGATTTCTCTTCGCTCCAATGATCGCCATATAGACTCGTCGCTCCGTAATCTTTGCCAAGCCCTAGAAAATGATCCCAGTCTTTCCACGTTCGTCAAGACACTTGAATTCTCTCATCGAAATACCGTTAGCTTGTGGGCCCAAAATTCTCCCTTCATTCCCACTGCCAGCCGTCCACTCTTCCTCTCATTCATATCCTTCATTCCCAAAATGCACAAACTTCGATATCTTCGACTGGACAACATGCATTTCCATGATGACACTTCCATCGAGATCAACGACTTACGCATCCTGAAGGAATCCTTGGTTATGCACCTCACGTTCACCAACAGCACCTTCTCCATCCCAGCACTTAACGCGTTCCTCGGTTACTGGGAGAGTACGGAGCTTGCGGCGGTCTGCTTTGATGGTATATCTCTTGTTCCGCACTACACGGCCGATCAGATGTTGCTTAAACTTGAAGATACATGGGACTGGGATGAGGAGGATACCTGGACGCAATGGGAAGTTGACAAGCCCCGCACGGCAGACTTCTTAAATGTTTCAACTCTCCAGTTTCATTGAAACTCTCTGCAACTCCTTGAGTGTGGAATGCTGATGCTCATGGACTTTTTAGCGAGTGATGAGTGGTCGCCGTTGGAAGATGTACACATCTTGGAGATATTCTCGGAAGATGCGATGACCGCTACAACTGTGACCGGATCAACAATCTTATCCGCCGATATGAAGAAGTCTCTTTTCTGAGTTTGAATTTCTTCTCGCATCAGTGTATGTGGCGTGCTTTATTTATGATTCCCCTATCGCCTGACATACCTTCTTCACCAGTCGAAGATGCAGTTGGTACACCACTCAATCTTGCGGGCTCGAAAGTGGGAACGTCCGTCTAACGCTTGATAAATGCTTCGCTCCTATCGAACCGGAACAAGATCTCTTCAAGTGGTATGTTAAAAGCTTGGCCGCCGTTCCGCTCGATTCGAGACTACGGAGTTCTACTTGGAACTTGAAGTGCTGTACTTGATACCCTGGAAGCCAAGGACTTGGGATCACAAGGTGTTTGGGTCGGGAAACTGGATGCGGTCTTATCTGGCGAGAACTTACAACTCAAGACCCTCATCATTGATGTGGATCTCAAGCCTTCCCCGAATGGCGCCAGGACGCCCGAACTGGCCCAGTTACAGACGTGGTTGATGGAGATTTGTTTTCCGAAGGTTACCGCAAGATACTTCAGATGCAATAAGGAGGAAGTTGAAACGGAAGGATCCGGAAGGAAGAAGAGCGAACTAAAGCTCCAGTGGATTGGAGATAAGCAGGTCGACCCAAAGAAACACTAATTAGGAATAGAGTATTATAGAGCATATGAAACCTGCTGTTCCTCACGCTACCTCGCTATGAAAGTTTCAAGTTTGATATGAAGCTGAGCACTTCGTGACATTCCACGGACCCACGCTAGGAGCTTGTTCGTCAGGCTGCTCTCAGCGTCTTCGAAGCCAAACAGACATGGTCAGTGAACACCGTTCTGACACGAAGCAGACGGGAAGGCAAAATCCCTTCGTGGCGGAGAGAAGACAAACTTGGACGAGGTGAATATGCTCTCGAGGACTATCCGGACGTAGGACAGAGATGTGAAAAAGTTGGGCAACGTCGCAGAGAAGCAATGGGTAAGAAAGGAAGCCAATACTCCCTTAGTAAAGGAAGGAGCCAACGAATGCGGTTAGGCGGATGGTTGTTTGTGATAACGATGACCTGGAATTGTCAACGAAGAGCTCCGACAGGCTGCACCACTAGTCATCTAAATCAACGGGCGTCATTCATACCTTTCTCGCTAGCATCTCGGATTGTTTAATGTACATTCCCGCAGCTACAGTTTGACGATGCTCGAGGCCCACCTCATCTCGCTGTTTACCCAAATTCTACGTGTTCCAGGACTAAAGCTGCATCTATAATGTCCAACTTCTTCAGCGACGGCCTTCCCTCCTCCCTTTGATTGCATTATCAGCCGACTCAATCTTTCCCTCCTCAAATCTTTTGTACAACCCCTCCGCTATTCCTACCGGAACCGCCAAGTCCCCTTCGAGCAACCGCGGTACAGCAGACTTGACAAACTCGTCAAGGGGCATCCAGAATTTCGATAGGTGGGCAGTCGTTCCTGCCGCTACAGACCAGGTAAGTAGGCGACTAAATCTCTTTGAAAGAGCATACCATCGTGCAACTCCGATTCGACGAGCCTATCTCCAGCGCGTTACTTACATCAAATACCGTATAAAAGGTGACAGAAAGACGCACGGCGGGATCAACTCTGCTACATGCACGGTTGTGCCTTTGAACGTCGCCCGGAGAGAGATTGTATAGCTATGGAGCGCCGCCTTGGTCGCGGCGTAATTTGGCACCCACGGCGCAGGCGCGATGGCCAACGCAGACGTGACAGTTACGATGACGTGTGGCGCCCAGTCGCCTGAACAGTGAGCGTTATCAGTGACTAGGAGAGGAAAAGACATACCCCCAATTCCTGGAAGTGAGGTAACAAGGCGTTCACAGCGAGAACGTTCGCGGTATAGTTCACGTAGAGCTCTTTCATCAAATCTACGACGAAACATATGCGTTCAGAAATCAAAGCGGTGAGTTCCCAAAATGAAACGTACCATCAGCATTGAGATCCCTCGGCTTATCCAGCTGAACCTCAAACTGAACCCCGGCGCACAAAATGACAGCGTCGAGCTATCAACTCCAAATCAACGTAGCTTTTGCAATGAGAAAAGCCTTTGCGCACATCTGGATACGCCTTGACGACACCCTCCACATCAGCCTTGAGCGCCTCCTTCTCCTTCGTGAGATCTAGTTCCACAGTATCTATACCATACGTCATCTTGAGCTCCTCCAGCCTCGAAAGCCTGCGCCCAGCGGCTACGACGCGTCTTTGAGAAGAGCCCGAGAGCGCAATTGCGAGCGCGCGCCCGATGCCTGATGTGGCGCCAGTAACGAGGATGCAGCGGCGGGTGCTGAGACCACCCAAGTTAGACATGGTGTGGTTGAAGATTGACAGGTTGACGTTGCTGGTGACGTGTGCTTTAATAGTGCGGTGGGAAGAAGACGACGCAAAGACCGAATAGCCGGCCGAGACGCGTGAACGCGTCGTACTCTGGATCATGGAATCGATCCGATCACTCACCTGTGCACAACACACGCCACGGGTGCTATGCTCACAGGCTCCAAGGTAGTTTCGACTACTGTCGTGGTGGTGTACGTCGAGGAGAATTGTTTTGACGCGAGTCCTTATTCCTGTCTAGTGGAGGTGTCAGTTTGTTCCGACGATTTTGGTACACAATGCTGAGAACTCCCAGTTGGACAATTTCTCCACATCTATGAACCAGCATAGTAATGGTGTGATCAGGTATCGCTACAACAAATCATAAAACGAAACTGGGTAAAAAGTCCACACGCAATCCTTCCTATCCCCACTATCAGCAGAAAATAATAAAGATACACACTATCCCTTCCTCTACGGCGGCGACGACACGTAATTATAGGGTGCTAATCGGATATCCTCATCATAGCTAACCCGCGACTGACTGCGAAACTCACTGTTCCTATTCGACCCTATATATCCCGCCGCCTTCCTCCCTTCCACCCCAAACGCGGCCCCAAAGTCCGCGCGGTGACCATGACCATGTGCAGTTGGCTTACCACGCATGTAGTCTGCGAAGAACTGGAACGACAGGTATATCTCGTAGAAGAAGTCGCCGTAGTTGATGGAATCCCAGAGCGGGCGCCAGATCTTTGTCTTGGGCCCTGGGTTGTTGTATTCGGCTGGTGTATATGCCCACAGCATGAGCGCGCTAAAGAACACCATCTCGATGCATATCGCAAGCGCGTTCAGCCCATTGACAATATTACTTGCGCTCCAGTACTGCGTGGCTGTGTTGGTTCGTGTAAGGAAAGAACTGTCATGGAGACGGTAGGATGCACACCTTTAATTCTCCCACTGCTTTCCAACCACGAGAACACGAAGGCCTGGTAGAACGGCACCATGACAATGAGCTTGATGCACAGAAATTTCGACAATGGTCGTCGTCCTTTCAGCTCCTCCGCGGTGAGGCCGTAGAAGATGAGCAGGCCGTACAGTGCAATCCTATCGGACGTCAGAATACGTGGAAACATCTAATGAACAAGAACATACGTGATACTTATAAAGTCCACCACCTCCAGGTAGACATTCGCATAACGGTAATCAAATCCCTTCGACTCGCATAGCACGTTGAACTTTTCGCACACGATTCCAACAATCGAGACCACCGGTCTAATGATCACGTACTGCAGTACCGACCATTTTACCGTATACATAAAGTAAGCCTGCCAAGAAATCGGTGTCAATACAACAATTTTCTCTGTCAGTCCTGAGCAACACACCTTTGTTGGCCGGTATCTGAAGCAGCAGAACTACAGCAGCAGTGAGACGAGACCGGAACTAGGCTTGAAATGGGGACCATACGGGTAATGGGAGTTTGCGCTTGTCTTTCCGAGCAAGGGCGTTATCTGCGTCGTGTCCCGCAGCGGTCGCAGCCACATATTCTATTAGGAGGAGCCTGAGAAGAATTGAATTTCAAGTTTTGGGGCGATGAATGGGAGTAATCGCACATGAACGCGCTTAGCGTGATTGCCTTCAAGTTCCGTCCGGTTAGAGCAGGTTTTCAAGAATTGGTGGGAATGCAGACCTCATAAGCTAGGAAATAATGAGCAGAGGTAAAGGATAGAATGGCATTGGCACGCACCAACTTCAATGAGTGAATAATAGGTATAATTCCTAAAGAACCGGTAGGAAAAGAATGATATTATGGCGTAGACCAGGGGCATGTAAAGAATGCGTATCCTGGTGGTAATTTAGATGCACGATCACGTATACTTGAGAGAAACGCACACTTGTCGTTGCTCGCCTGGTACGGTGTAATTTCTATTGAGCCCCGGGTCAGTTCTTCACCATCGAAATTGTCATTAAAAACGCACCGCGCATGCCTAAAGACGCCTATCGAAGTAATAATGAGCGTCTACACCAACTATCAGCCTACGCTCGCCACTACCAACGGAAGAAAAGCTCACAAGAACGGCGCATCCACCCGCAATCGCCCAACCGATGCGGTGAGCATCCCAATTAATGCCGTCCTCCTCCCAAAATGAGGACTGGTCGACGGCCTCTGCGTTATCGGATTCACAAGTTGGCATGCGTTAAAGTTGAAAGAAATGAGTAGACAAGAGAGGTGAAGGAGAGGAAACGAAGGGCTGTGCAGCTGCACTGCGCGAAACCTTCTGGGCGTGGTCGTTATGGTCCTAGCCGACGGAACGCCATCACGCTTCTTTAACTTGAGTATGATGACGTCAGCGCTTCATTTTACGCCCTTGCCCTGGCCGTCCATCGAGGATAGGCTGATAGCCTTCATTGCTTAAACTTGAGGAGAATTCTCTACACCGTATACACAGACTGCATTTCTCAATTAGATACGGCCCATCCTCTCCATTCCTTATCATACAACGCCATGAAACTTAGGAGACTCGACTGTGCCCCGACTCGAGCTCCATGAACACCTGACTACCAGCTGAGGACTTCGTGGATGGATCCATGTGCATTCGCACGTAACCTGGATTCGACGCTACGGTTTACTTTACTATTTGTGGCCACTCCGACTCCAAGAATGGACCCCATACATGCATATTGTGGCCGAACGCTGAGTACTTGACTACTCAACATTAAGCTCCGGCGGTGGGATATTCATTGCTCAGCGCCGAGTGTTAAAATTAATACATCCTGTAATCAAGTGCTAGTCAAGACAAATAGCACCTAGTCGAAACACCTAGCCATCAAGGCCGTAACGTGCCAACTAAGAAAGCACCGGCTATGTGTGGCGATACTTACAGGAGGTTATATTCAATCGAAACAGCATACCGTTTGCAATTCAAGGCGCATTATGATTATTGATTGTGACAGGCGGCCTCCGATCAAAGAGTAGCCGCCATGCCCATCTCATCGATGGATATTCCTGTGCTAGATCTCGTAGATTGAATTGAAGTTGCGCCTTAACGAGACAGTTATTAATACCGGAGAGCTAATGGGATTGTAGATCACGATGCAAGTATAGCGCGGAACTTGAGCAGGAGCAGAACTTGATAAGTTGGGCAATGTGTTGATAACAGTAAGAAGGGGGTTGACGGGCAAAGATGTGCCTTCCTCGTTCCGCGAAAGATACACCGTCAACGACGAGGTTGAATGGACGAGAGCCACGACACTGGCGCGACAGAAAGTAGCAGAAGCAAGAGACAATTGCCGTACGACCGAAACGCCACAAGTTGCGCTGGGATGATAGTCAAGAGCGAGTCGCGTGACGCTTAACGAATGCAATCAGGCACCAATAGCCTACGCCCCAGCAAGTTAGGTCTCGGTCAGCATTTGAGTTGAGCTCATATTTAAGAAAGAGATTTACAAGTTGTACAATAGTCTTCAGAAAGAAATGAATTCGGAAGATGTTGAATGAACATAAACGGTCGTGAATGTGTTGAATGTGAGGTCATCGTGAAGAGCTTATCCTTCTTAGCCGTCGATTGGTCTATAAGCTCTGTTACCAGCCGCCCAGTGGTGTCCCTTGTCAGCAGAAATACCAGTGACAATGACGGCAACAGAGATGATGACACACATCACCCAGGAAAGGGTGTTGAAGACGTACGCAGTTCCTGTTGTGAGCGTTGAATAACGGGGAACAAGCAGCGATCTTGTGAACAAACGTACCGGGAGTTGCTCTCTCGAAAGTGGGATATCCAGCGGTCCTGTAGATGTGGGTAACAAGACTGAAGGCAACGAGTTGGAAGAGCGCTACAACAGATCGGATCAGCAACGGTAGGCTCCCGCACGGCACACACGTTGAAGGCTAGGCCGACAGCATGTAGCCGTAAACGCGCAGCTAAAAAGACGCACCTTGCAGAGCTACAAGCCCGGCTACTGCCCTCCAGATTCTACGCCGCCTAGAGCCCGTGCTCACTCCGAAGAGAATCGCAACCAGCGAGAGAGCGCTAAATCCAATTCCGAGCTCCACAGCGTACCCAGCACTTGTCCAGGCTGCGCAAAACGACGAATTGTCTGTCTCGCAATGGTCCTGCTGGCGGAGAGGAAACTTGCGGCAGGTCCTCTTCGTGTACTGGCCATTATCACTGCTACCGTCGGGAGAGGGTATGTTCGACACGACAGTTTCGCACAACTGGCTTAAACCATATCGCGTGGTCACCTTGGTGTTGAAGACCTCGGCAGACTTGACGACGAGCCTGTTTTCATGTTAGACATTAACGGCTCCCTATCCATATCCTAGCGGTACGGACCAGTCTGTTCGATTCGAGGAAAATATGTTCTGGGTTCGGGTTAAAGGACAGCATTGAGCAAGAGAAAGACGGCTTACTAGGAGGAGGACGAGGGCAACACCCACGAGCGTGATTCCGTAGGATGTCTTGCGCATGATGGTCGATGGCAAGTGGTGGGGAGTAGATGGAAACCGGTGGCTCTTGAATCGAAATCTCGATCGTTGTACGTCACATGGGGACGCCACTTCTTTCGGCATTAAGTAGGCTCCAATGTCTACAGACTAGTGCTTCTACGATATTTGAAGAGGTAGATTCAATGGTAGCATATGCTCATGCGTCAGTGAAAAATATGGGGCTCCTCCGAGAGAAGGGGACACAGAACGTAAGTGCTGGAGCTACTAAGCTACGTCTGTTATGCTCTCCTGACATTGAAAACGTTGCAGCTAGCGAACATGGATTTGGATATCGAAGATACGCCACGTGCGTAGGTATGATTGGTATAAATCTGCAACTGTCAATCAGTTCCGCGATAAGTGCCACCTGCGAGACTTACCAGCTCATCGTAAATTATGGCCTCGACCTTCTTTTCAAACATTGTTGAACTGGGATGAATTTTGACAATCTGGGCAGTAAATGGTTAATGGCACTTAAACAAAGAAGGTAGAAAACCACTAACCGATGCACCGATAACCTGTTTATACGAGCCATCGGGCTGGAGAAAAGCGACGTTTTGGCAGAGTCCACAGCCTAAACTTTGCAAGATAGCGTCCTCGTTGTCCCCCGAGGACGTATTCGGATCCATCCCATTTCGTTTGCAGACCTGCTTCAATTGGTCCGCGATATCTTTCGCCTCCGATAAACTGCGCTCGTTGAGGAAGTGATCCCGACACCATTGACGCCGCTTGTTCTTTGTCTCCGAAGCGAGATCCTCGTAGGCACGAAGGACGTTGAGAGCCGTAAGATGGTCTCCCGAATGATGTCTGAATTTGCGTCGAACATCGGCGATAGCGTCCCGCTGTTCAGAATTGTCGAGGAACAGTTTAGAGGTGCAGGATAATATCGACACGATGGAAATGATTTCAGAGGTACATCCATGCTCCTTGGATTCTACGATGGCGCGTGCGTAGATTGGCTCGAGCGGGAAGGCGGTCATGCTGCGTCCTATCGGGGTAAGTTCCTTCTCCATGCTTAACGCGCCAAGCATGTAAAGAGTTTTTCCCGCTGATACCACTGGAAAGAGGATAAGACAGAACGTCCAAGACAAGAAGGAAAATCTTACAGGTCTCAGTGTCAGGCTTGTCCATTAAATCCATGGACTCGAGGTTTTGATCGATGCATTTCAGCTCCAGGAAACTGGATGCTAATGAGCAGCGTAATATTTCGGGTTGCGCCGATGTTGCCATCTTTTGAAATGACTCTTCCGTGTATAGACGATAGCAGTAACCTGTCCCCTGAGCATTTGTTAGAGACGAACCACACTGCAAACGAGACTAACGATACCTCTCGTCCTGCACGCCCGGCCCTCTGCAGAGCAGAGGATTGCGATATATCTCGTGTCACGAGTGTATTCATACCTGCATCTCTGGTTAAACAAGAACCAAGTTCACAAAACAAACACACGCACCACCCGAGGTGCTGGCAAAATACCACTTTTCTTTGCATTTGCCGGTATCAATGACATACTTGACACCTGGTATGGTTATTGAGGTTTCGGCGATGTTCGTTGCCAATATGCACTTTCGTGTGTTGGCTGGAGCTGAGATGAAGACTTGAGAGTTCTGCCCTGACGCTTGAGCTGCGTACATGGTGCAAACTAACACCTGTGGATGAGAGTAAGAGATTGAAGGAAGCGAAGCCAAAGGATACCGACATTCATTCCGTCCGGTGGTAGACGGCGTGCTAAGCCCTGTATGGACTTTTGTAAACTTTCAATATCATCCTGACCTGCAGCGAAATGAGATTGAATGGGATGGAATTGCGAATGCTTACCCGGTAAAAATATAAGAACATCTCCAGATGGTTGATCAGTGTGAATTTGGAAGAACGTTGTTAGAGCGCCATCCAGGTAATCTATTTGCTCCTTCGCTGAGTGGTATATCTTGACTGGATGTTGTCTGCCTTTGACATAGAGTATTTTTGCGCTGCAGAATGTTAACGTGAGAGAAGGCGGGCTGGTATGAAAACGCACCCCAAGAAGAAACCACTAAACTTCTCCGCGTCAAGAGTGGCGCTCATTACAACTACTTTTAAAGGATTGGAGGAATCCTTGCCCTTGCCCTTCCCGTTGACTTCCGGAGACGCATTTCGCTTCGCAAGAATCGTCTTCAGATTTGAAAGTAAGATGTCAGTCGTAACAGTTCTTTCGTGGGCTTCGTCCACGATTACGACACTGTATTTGCTGAGTAGCGGATCTGAAAGCAGCTCGCGTGCAATCATTCCGTCGGTCATGTACTTGATACGCGTAGCTGCGCTTGTCCGCTCATCGAATCGGACCGAATATCCAACAAGTTTCCCAAGGCTGGTACCTTGCTCGGTGGCTACGCGAGTAGCGAGGGACGTGGCAGCAACTCGCCGCGGTTGGGTGACAGCAATAGTTCCAGATCCAGCGAGCCCCGACTCCAATAGATACTGAGGAATCTCTGGGCATGGCGCAATTGAGAACGAGTGCGGCAGAGTGTTAAGTTCAACATACGAGTTGTCTTTCCTGAGCCCGTTTCTCCGATGAGGACAGTAACATCGTTTCTACGAATCTCCTCGACGATAGCGTCCTTGCCTGGATTTAATCCATGAGTCCATGCATCAAGGTAGAGTTGGAAACGCACCTTTCGCGATAGGTAGATTCTGTCGCTGCTCCCAGATCTCCGAAGGCACAGAGGTAGTCTGGTGTTTTCCGTTAAGCGTACCGTTCAACGGTGGCCCGTCTCTGGAAACCTTCTCGCTGTGACGAACTCGATCCGTTCGTGATAGATGTCCGAGGCCGTTTAAAACGTCCATTGCCGTGCTGTTTTCCCTGACCGTGCCCGTTTATCCCGTTGACCTCCAACGGTCTTTTCTTGCAGTTCTGATCTTCGAAGTCGTCGATATCAACATATCGCACTTTGGTCAGTTTCTTGACCTCAGGTTTTCGCAGTTGTTCCAACGTTTTCGGGTTGGCGAGACGGATAGGCCGTTTGACCTCCAGCGCTGGCATTTCTCAGCTAGGCGCACCACTGGGAATGTCGAATAAAGGCAAAGAGTCTCGAAAGAGTTGGTGAAAATAGAATGAACAAAATTCCGTTTTCGCCGAACGGTCCGAACTGGGTCCGAACCGGATATATAACAGGCAATACCCGCCTTCATCGATTATCTGTGCCTGGTGCATCATTGAAAGATTTGGGTCACATTGAACAAAGCTCGTCGACTAAGCCTCAGGCGGCAAGGACTTTGTTGTAAACAGTCTATTGGATACATATTGCGTCCTGACCGATAACAAGTTCTAGTCATGGAATAGGCAGACTAAAAGGAAACTCCTGTGCATCAATTACCGCCAGCTTAACGGTTTGTGAAGTCTGAAAGGACCAGATACTCGTGTATGCTTACTCTGTTCTTGACGTCGATGACAGATGTTCTCTCGATTGAGAACGAATACAGACGCAAAAGGCTCGGATCGAAGAATCAGGACAATGAGAGGCTCCCGTTTATTGAAGTAACGGACTGTGTAAGCAACTAGGATCAATGCTGATGCATGAGGCTCAGTTGAACGGGAATGCACACGAAGTAGGCACCAACATAGATTATTCTGTGAGAGAATAACCATACAAACCTTAACGTCGATATTGAGGTGTCCTGCACCGTGGGGTATAATCCCAGGTTGGTGAGGTTCTGATGGGCGACCTGGCGTTCGACTGTTACGGTAGCCAAGTATCGAAGAAAGCAATACTGTATGTAGTAGGAGAATAACTGGAAAGATGGTGGCAACGAGCTGTGCACCTGTCAAGCGTCATCCAAATCGGGACAGTATTCGAGTTGCCGACCATCTTCGACTCTCCTTCTCCGGTCATTCTCTCCGCTTGCGCCACCTGTCGCGCCTATAGCCTGTTTTCAACCGGCCAAGTAATTGGATCCATACGGAGACAACCCGGGAAATGAAGAGACCTGCCTGACGGCAACCAGTTGCAATCATTTGTCTTTGTTCTCTTTCAAGCTTTCCTCGATTTCACGTTCGGCAAAACCTGACCAATAAAAGGCAGCATCATTTACAAAATGTCTGCCACAATTGAAGTGATGCCTTTGTTGGAGGACGCTGTCGATGTTAACGGGCAGGCCATCATCATGGCGCAGGAGGATGGATTCATTCACACAAGAGATGCAGATATTGCTCCTTGGGCAGAACCAGTGAGTATCTCTGCTCATACCTTCTTCTTCACTGCCGTCCGTCATGACGGCCTGTCATTGCGCGTTCTGTTTATTCTTTACATCGACCTGGTTTGATTGACGCTGATATCGCCCTGTCTTATAGCCTTCTCCTCGCTCAAAGACCCGCTTTCACAAGCCGTCTTTCCCTTCCCTTCCTTCCCTCAACCTCTCTCATGGTAGCCTTTCCCATCGGCCCAGTCGCGGCTCGGAATCACAGAGCACGTTAAGCATCCCAGACGGCTCAAGCTCCAGTATGAGCATCTACGAGAGTACCCCATCCGACTCCACCTTACATATCCCCCAATTGCGAAAGTCAAAGTCGTCCATGTTCCAGAGTCTTATTCGTCCAAAGCGCTCCAAGGCAGGACTTCGTTCCGATGACCAGGAACATCCTTCGCTGCGCCCAGTACCATTACCTGACTATGCGGCTTTCCTCCCTTCTTCATCACTTCCTCGGCGTTCACCCTCCCCTCAACCTGTTTCAATTTCTCCGAAGCAGGATTCAAAGCGTAGGCGGAGGAAAAGAGACTTGCTCGAACCCTCAGAACCACCGCCAACGCCTCCACCCAAAGATGATGAACTTCGTCTTGACACCAACTTCGAGGACCTGGAAGGCATTGTAGATACGAAAGTTCTGCAGCGCAATGGATCGGGCTCACCAACCTCTCCGACTAGCAGTCACCACTTTCCGTCTTATTCTAGCCATTCACCAAGTCATTCCTCCGACCACAGTATACATTCACACATCGCAACGGCTCCTGATTTCAGGAATCCGTTTAAACAGGTCCCATCATCATATCCTACTCGTAGCACTTCTCTCACCGCCTCGAGCCGTCTCAACGGTAACACGGTGTCGCCGAAAACGATCACTGCGCATTCAGTCTCTCTTCCTGGCAACTCGATACGACCCGTAGAAGTGTCTGATGATCCAAATATTCCCTCCTGGGTTGCACCGGAAAGCTGGGCTGTTCAGCCTGAGAGTGAGGAGCCCAATGAGGAGTACTCGAGTGGTGCGGAGGACACGAGTGTGACTCCTGCCCCAGCCTCCGTCCCTCGACCATCTTCATCTGTCACGTCGATCACTAGCAGCAATGACTCCCTTCGTCACAACATCGATGCCAGACTTCCCCACAGTTTGAATCCTCATCGGAACCGGAATCGCATGGGCAGCAAGCCGTCGTTCGCGAGCACCACAGCTCCCTCTTTGTCTTCAGAGCCCCCGGCAATAACTGGAAAATCCGAATATATCTGGCGAATCATAAATACCACATAATCTCTGTATCCTTCAATGTCACTGTAGCCGCCTTAATGCCCAAGCTGAACCAAAAAATTCTCAAGGGCGCGGAGAGGGAAACTCATAGGCTTTACCTCCAAGAAAGAAGACGAGGTGTGTCACCTTCAAAGTTGTTGGTTTTGCTTAGCTGATGTTAGTGTAGAACGTGTGCTGGGTCCAACGGAAAAGCCGGCAGAAATCGTAAAACGTCGGTTGCTCCAGGCCGGATACGATCCAACGGACGGCATAGAGGAAATTGCGGGGCTTATGGGAATATCGTTCGTGTTACGTTTCGTGTACAAAAGCGAGGTTCTCGGCACCGCTGTAAGTCTTTTTGAATTATGCTGTTTTTTCCGCGGCACTAATTGCCCAACAGGAGAAAAACATTGTACTCGAAAACTACGAATACGTCGATCTGTCCTCTCGAGGGTTACGAGCTATTCCGGTGGAATTGCACAAGCATGCCGAGTCTATCATTTCCCTCTACTTGTCGCGAAATCCCATGTTGGAGATCCCTCTTGATTTCATTCAAGATTGCACGACCTTACGCGAACTTCGATTGTCGCACATGGCAATGAAGAAGGTTCCTCATAGCGTGCGGGACAGTCTCTCCCTCCATCGACTCGATTTATCGTGTAATCGTATCACCGATTTGGACGACGCACATCTTGACTATATCCCAGAGCTGCAGTACCTTTACGTGCAGAACAACCGGATAGACAAGCTGCCCTGGTACTTCCCGCGCCTTCGCAATCTCTCGACACTCAACATCTCCAACAACCAATTTGTCGAATTCCCTCTCACAGTCTGCGAACTCGAGAATCTCAAGGATCTGGATATTTCGTTCAACTACATTTCCCAAATTCCCGAGGAGATTGGTCAACTGCGTAATCTAGAACGGCTGATCATCGTCGACAATCAGGTCTCCAAGATTCCTCACGAGTGCAAAAAACTGGTCAATCTTCGACAATTTGACTGTAGGCGGAACCAAGTGATAGACCTCACTGTCATTTGTATGTTACCGCGGCTGGAGAAACTGAGCGCAGACCACAACAGTGTTCATGCGCTAGAGATATGTCTGGGTCCGCAGCTAGTCTCCCTTGATGCATCCCATAACGCGATCACCATCTTCTCGTTACGGCCCAATCCCGATGACCCTTTCGCGTACGCCCTAACCTCGTTGGATTTGTCCCACTCCAAACTTTCCGTCCTTGACGAGAAGGTCCTATACTACCTGCCATCCCTACGCTGCGTTAATCTGGACCATAACAAGTTCCAATCAATCCCGGAGACTTTGAGCGAGTTGCAATGGCTCGAGAGTTTATCGTGTGCAGACAATTCACTCACCGCGCTTCCCAATTCGATCGGCCTGCTGCAGAAGCTGGAAACCCTTGATGCGCATAATAACCACCTTACGGAGATTCCAGATTCGTTGTGGCAGTGTGCGTCGTTGTTGAAGATCAATCTGACTTCAAATTTACTCACTGTATGGCATGAACCTTCCTCGCTTCGCTCGACTGGGTCCGTGGGCGACATTTCTATCATGTCCGAAAGAAAGGCTTCTGCAGCGTCGCTTACGCATTCGCGCGGGATGCCGCCTCTCGCGTATTCTTTGGAGAAGCTATATCTTGGGGAGAATCTCTTCACCGACGAGATTCTATCGGCCCTGGTCATTTTCAAGGAACTACGCGTTTTGAACCTATCCTTCAATCAGATCCAGGAATTACCAAATACGTTCTTCAAATATTTTGGCAAACTCGAGGAGCTCTATCTTAGTGGAAACGACTTGACGGCGTTACCGACGGAGGATTTGCCGAAACTTACGAAGCTTTCAGTGTTGTTCTTGAATGGGAACAAGCTTCAGACGTTGCCTCAGGAGTTGGGGAAAGTGAAATCGTTGATGACTTTGGACGTTGGGAGTAATCAGCTGAGATACAATATCAACAACTGGGAGTTTGATTGGAATTGGTGAGTCTAATCGCTTTTCTCTCTGTATCGTATTCATTAAATTTTCGCATAGGAATTTCAACAAGAATCTCAAGTATCTCAACATGTCGGGGAACAAGCGTCTGCAGATCAAATCCGATACAAAGCTTCCGCCAGACCCACGCCAAAGCCGGGACATGTCCTGGATCAGTCGCCAGTCGCTGGCTGGCTTCACAGACCTGACGCAACTCCGTGTGTTAGGGCTGATGGATGTCACGATCACCACCACCGGTGTGCACGCCAGCATCGATATCCCGGATGAGAACGATGACCGCCGTGTTCGGACATCAACGGTCAGCGGTCTGGGGTACGGGATTGCCGACACGTTGGGCAAGAATGAGCACCTGAACATGCTCGATCTTGTTCACGAGTTCCCAGAACGGCCAGGCGAGAAGGTGTTCGCGATGTTCGGCAGAGCCCATCCACCCAAGGCGTTAGCCACCGGCGCTAGTTCCAACCGGCTGGCGAAGTTCCTTCATGACGGCTTCATCGACGTTTTCGCTGCGGAGCTGAAGGGACTTAAGGACGGAGAAGATGTCCCTGATGCTATGCGTCGCACTTTTTTGAAGCTGAATCACAAGTTGCACGACACCTTGTTCTCTTCGACGGACAGAAAACTTTCGGCTGGTTCTACCACAAGTCTCGGCTCCATCCAGAGTGACGCTTTGCTCGCGCGCAGTGGTGCTTCGGGGATCGCTGTCTACATAGCTGGCAAGAAGATGTACGTCGCCAATGCTGGAAATGCGCTCGCGGTTGTGTCGCGGAAGGCTACAGCTTATTTGCTATCGGTAAAGCATGATCCGTATGATCGAGAAGAAATGCGGCGTATCCGAATGGCCGAGGGTTGGATATCTCCACCAGGCCTCGTCAACGATGAGATTGATCTGTCGCGGTCATTTGGATTCTTCCACCTCTACTCCCTCATCGCCCGACCAGATGTGCATACGTGGGACTTGACGGAGCTTGATGAGTTTGTCATCATTGCCAACCGCGGATTGTGGGACTACGTTTCTTACCAAACGGCCGTCGACATTGCTCGTGGGGAGCGACCCGATGTTATGCGCGCCGCTCAAAAGTTGCGTGACTTTGCAATCAGCTATGGCGCGGAAGGTAGCACGATGATCATGGTCATCTCGGTCGCTGAACTGTTCACACCGCAGCGACCACGGCAAGCCACTCTGGAGTCGGCCATTGACACCCTTCTTCCAAGACGACGGCGACGGGATGGTGTTCTTGACACTGGTCTGGCGCGATTGGAGAAGGAAATAGCAGCCCCAACTGGCCATATTACCATGGTCTTCACCGATATCGTCAATTCCACTGGTTTGTGGGAGGTCAATCCGGGCATGAGGCTTGGGCTGGCTGCACATCATAACATCCTTCGACGCAAACTTCGGCTATGCGGTGGCTACGAAGTCAAAACAGAAGGTGATGCGTTTGTGATATCGTTCCAATCTACGGTGGCGGCGTTGTGGTGGTGTTTAACGATACAGTTGGAGCTGCTGCAAGGAGACTGGCCTCTGGAGCTTTTGGAGTGCGACGACGGGAAGCCTGTCCACGACAGCCAAGGGCGTTTGATTGCTCGTGGAATGTCTGTTCGGATGGGCGTGCATTGCGGAGATCCAATTTGCGAAGTCGACCCCATCACCCATCGAATGGATTACTATGGTCCGATGGTCAACCGAGTCGCACGAATTGAACAGAGTGCCGCAGGAGGTCAGATCCAAGTCAGCTCAGACGTGATTAAGGAGTTGCAGTCATTGAAGGCCTTAGACTCGGATGGGGAAGTTGACGATGCATTGGATTCTCACAGTTACGAAGCGCTGGAGGCCGTGCGACGTATCGGGATGGTGGTTGTCCCTGTAGGAGAAGTGAAGTTGAAGGGACTAGAGACCACGCTCAATCTCTCCACGATATATCCATCCGAGCTCGAAGGGCGGAAGGAGCTCCGAGCTAAGCCAGCTAGTTCGTCCGGTTCCAGGGTGCAGTTTAGCATGGAACAGATGCGACAACTCGGGATGCTTTGCCTTCGTCTCGAGGCCCTCTCGACGTCGCGTATATTTCGCAAGGAGGAGGACAAGAAGCATGGGGATGACGCTGAGGAGGATTCACGGTTCCTCTATGGCAATCCCAATATCCTGCTACCTGCGATGAACGACAACATGTCTGGCACGGAGTTGATGTTGCTCTTGGACTCTATGGCGGGTAGGATTGAAAATGCGGCGAAGTCGATTCACTTGAGTCCCTTGGACGATCCCTTGTCCTGTCGGGATGGCGTGAAGCAGTCTTTGGGAGCATCGTTGATTGAAGAAGGGGGAATGGATGTAGAAACACTGCAGATGGTGTTGAGTGTGCTTCGTGATATCTAGTGCTGTCATTTGTTGTCTCATTCTAGGCTATGTATTGTTAGATTATCTGTACTTATAATATCAGTCGAATCGTTGACAAGTCTTCGAAATGGTCTTTTGAGCGTGCTATTTGAGTTCACGACGTACGTAGGATAGGGAAAGCTAATGCATTTTTACACGCGATATCGTACACAGTATGGAAATACAGAGAAAACGTAGACTCGAGCCAAGCCCTGCGACCTCGTGGAACTCCCTATATCCACGACGTCATGGAGATTGGTTCGAGTCTGGAGAAAACGTTACAACAAGAAAATGATACAGTTCAAAAATTGGGGTATAGCCCTCAAACAAACTTCGACCTCGGCTTATCCACACTACTTAAGCAAGAACATCCTCGGCTGCTTCGAACCCGCCGGGGATGAAGAGCCGGACTCGGGGACGATCTTCATGCACTGAAAGGGGACCTAACCTCGCCAACATAAACATCGACCAAGGCGCACCGGATAAAAACACGTACGTACCCCAATAAAATCCAAGAGCTTGTTAATCTTTTCTTCCCGAACGGGACTAAGGTCGCGCTGCTTCACTTTAGGGCTCGATCGGACAAGCGGAGACGAAGAATTCACCAAGCCATACTCCCTGACCAGGCTCTTGAGGGCGTCGTCTTTTAGCTTAAGACAGTCATTGACCGTGGCAGGGAAATGATCGGATGGTGTAGCCGCTTCCGCGTTTGAAGAAGGCAGGCGGAGGAGGGGTTTGAGCGGCTGGTCTGGGCTCAATGTGGCGTTAATCCGACGAGCTTCGCTACACGTGTGCGTCGATTAGCGTAAACTATTAGCGTAGAAGTTGACGAACGTACGAGTTGTGCAGATGCATTTGGATTTCGGACATCCGCTTCTTGTGGGTCCCCGTCTGGTCGCGAATGGTGGGGGGGATATGGACGAGGAGCTGGTGTTCAATGAGCGGTATATCGAGAAAGCATAGGGTTAAATATGAACCTTCTCGCGCACTTTCTGGTTGATCTTGCTCTGCACCGAGCCCTGGATTTCCTTGCAGACATGGTGTCGGAGCCGTTCCTTCAATGCTGCGTTGACCTTGAAACGGAGATCCGCCTCCAGAGCATCGATCGCAGCGATGCATTCCGTTCTCTTGTTGGTCAATAACGTTCGGAGGGTTTCGATCTGGAATGTAGTGAGCAATCGAGTATCACGAATAATCGGGGCTCGGACCTTTTCTGCTGTCTGGATCGCTTTACCAGCAGATGCGAGATCATGCCCCCCGGTCTCCAGAGTCGCCAACATCCTCCTCAGGGCCTTCTCTGAATCCTTCGCCTTGGCCATAAGCGCCACGACCTCTTGGAGATTGGCCATGGGGTTGCTCTGATGATCGAAGGAATTAGTGGACTGTTTGGTGGCAGTGGGGCTCGAGGTCGTCGAGCTAGCGGGCGTTGGGGGCCCAGTAGTGTTGACGGCTGGCGGTTTCGGTGCTGTGCTCATGATGTGGTGGCGCTTAGTGTAGGTGGGAAGAAAATGGGGGAAGGTGCAAGTTTATGTATAGGTTTGAATCTAGTTGGGGGGGTGAGGCTGCGGATACGAGACGTTGACAGCGCAGTTACAACCCTCTTCTGAAGGGGATTATCGTGCGCTGTTCAACGCACAAACCAGAAGCTTATTGACGCCGAACCGAGGGAATACAGTACCCATGAGGCTTCAACGTGTAAGTTGGCCCAGGGTACAAACCAAAAAAGTTTAGTTCGTTTGACTTATTCGTCGTCGTAGAAGTTCTTGAAGGCGTCGTTGAGCGTCTAAAGACACTGATGACACAACGAAAGGCTTCCCGGGGCGTCGCGGAAGCGGAGATTAAGTATGCTTGGGTGGCGGACAGGGTATTTATCATACAGTGCAGTGATACAAAAATCTGTGATACAATCTGTGTGAATGTCAGAAAAGAATCAAATGCATTGGGTGTAACTGACCTAAGGGTTGATTAGGGCTTTCAAAGCCACGAGTAAATCTCCCCCGTGCTGCAAAAGCACCTTTTCAGCCTGGGGGCGAGACAGTTCGAATTCGTTGACCTGGAACTGTTGTCAGCGTGGCGTAAGAGAATACCAAAAGCAGACGGACTATAACATCGATGTCCTCCTTCTTGATGGAGGCAGCGTGGGGGTCTTTGGTGGCCTTTACGGGAGGCTTGTCCAACAGTCCGCCCGGAAGCAATGCGGTCTCCATTTTTCCTTTCGAATAGGAAAAGCCATCCTGGTACTGAGAAAGTTGAATGAGTTGAATGCCGTTTGCCACAAGAAGGTGACGGACGTTTACGATGACTTCAGGTTTGCCATTTGTGCGAGACATGGACATGGTGTGGTGGGCGTGACGATCGCGATCAGTTGTGACGCGACTGCTCTTTGAAGTCGCGAGTCGCGACCAGGTCCCCGACGGTCGCGTCTTCCCTGCTAAGTATCATTAATATTAATACCCATGCGTCGCGGGCCCTCGCGGCGACAGGGCCAGTCATCTGACTCGAAGCTATTTCCAGCTCTTATCATCTCCGCCGCGTGCCAGCCCTGAGCTCCATTCTGCTCTTAAATTCAGTCAGGCTTTCAACTTGTCCTCCATCTGGCACGACCATGTCTGGAGTTCTCGATCAAGTTCCGACGCTTCCCGTCGATGAGGTCGATAGCAAGGATAGCTCTCTCAACAAGGACGGTCTTCGCCAACGCAGTCGCACGGGCATTCAGCTTGTGTCTTCTATAAGTAAAGACGAGCCAGTCGTTACTAGACGCGAATTGTGGAGCTACTATTGTACGTTGACTTCAATAAGCTGCTGCATCGTCGTACTAACCATCTATGTAGTGTACTACAATGGTGATAATGTTGGTATTTCGTATCACCACAACTCCACGCCTACTAACATCTCATCGCTAGGGCGTCGGTCCTAATGGTTACGCCATGACACTTTTCCAGTCTCTCGCATTTGCGGCTGGATATGACCCCGTCAAGGGCCCAGGCGCTTCTTGTAACGCGTCGGATGCCTCAGGACAGTGCGTCGTACCTTGGGGGAGCGGAACCAAAGCCGTTTCGAGCGTTGTTCTCGTGGCGAATGGTGTCAGTTTCGCGGTACGTATCAACAAACTTTTATTGTTGCTTTCTGATATCTGTGTAGGTTATGACTTTGATTTTTACGACCATTGGATCTGCTGCAGACTATGGGACTTTTGGACGGTGGCTGCTTCTCGTTATAACTTGTGTCTGTTGGGCAGCCCAGTTCGCCACTATGAGCCTGACAGGTGTGTTTTCTCGCTTGTCCTGCTTCCACGTTATTTTTTTTTTACTCCGTTGGGTAGTGCCATCACGTTGGGGGTTGCGATGGCCCTCTACATGGTTGGATTCATATCGTATGGTGCCACCCTGGTATTCTACGCGGCCCTCTTTCCGCGCCTTGCTCGAAATACATCCCATGCGAGGGAACTGCGTGATGCCTACGAGAAAGGGGAGGTGTCCAGCGAGGAATACGAAAGGGAAGAGAGTTTAGAGAAGAACCGTATCAGCAACATAAGCACGGTAAGTTGTCATCAATTCACTCGTCAACCAGGTTATTCACAAGGTGCAGACTCACAGTAACATCGGATACATCGTGACGCTGTGTTTGAATCTTTCTCTTCTTCTTCCCCTCGCGGACAATCCCCGCGTCAACAACTATGTTCTCGTTTTGTAAGCATTGAACGTGCATTCCGCGACCTAAACTGATAGTCATTTATAGCACTAATGGATACTGGGTTTTGACTGGTATTTGGTGGTTCATCTTCCAGCAGCCTCGTCCTGGACCACCTGTTCCCAAGGGTGAACATTACCTCACTATCGGATGGAAACAAATCTGGCAAGCCATGAAACAGTACAAGAAACTTCCGTACACCTTCATCTACCTCTTCTCCTTTTTCCTTCTTGCCGACGTAGGTTCATTTCTTGATATTTCCCTGTTCGCCCTGATCAGCTCCTTCCAGGGTCTGAACACGACTGGGACTCTGGTGTCCATCTGTCAGAATGAGAAATTCTCATTCAGCTTCCTCCAGAATACGTATCTGGGGCTAGTTCAGGCTTTCACGTCTACAGCAAGTACGTTAGGGTTCTGGTACATTCAGAAGTACTGGAAGATCAGTACGAAGAGGATGGTGCGTCTCCAGGTACAACTTACCCCGTTCAATCGCCAATTTTCGCTCTAGTTCGTCGTTACCAACGTGGTAACAATTTTGATTCCACTGTGGGGTATGATTGGCATATGGACGGATGTCATTGGGTAGGTGAACTTTTCTCTAGCGCCCGACTTCCGTTGACTATTATGTCCAGCTTTCATCAGGAATGGGAATTTTGGTACGACCTAACCATCGTGGGGTTACTGGAGGCTAATCTCATTTGGTATATTAGGTTTTATAATGCCATATTTGGAGTGTTCCAAGCGCCTTACTATGCCTACTGTAGGAATCTCTCAACATTGCCATTGCGCGTCTAACTTTTTTCGTCTGCAGCACAAACCATGATGGTAGTCTCCCTTAGTCAGACTCGACCAAAGCTGACACTTTTTGATCATCATCTAGGCCGAACTGACTCCCCCGGGCTTTGACAATATGGTATGTGTGCAACTCGCCGTCCATCTCACCTAACGGATTCTTCAGTTCTTCGGCCTCTTCGGCTTGTCAAATCGCGCCTCGTCGATGATTGGACCCAACGTTATCCAAGCCATCATAGACAACTCGGGGAACAACTGGATGGGCTTTCCATTCCTATTTGCGCTCTGCGTTTGTGCGTCAGTGGTCATTTGGTTTATGGTGGATGTTGAGAAAGGCAGACACGATGCTGTAGCCTGGGCGGAGGATAACAGGTTGAACGCGGAGAAATCCGATGAGTGATGTACCGTATGTGTGCGTTACCGCCTGGGGCAGTGACGGGGGTAGTAACGCTTCGTCTTGCAGGTAGAAACATTTCCATGCTAATATGACGGGCCCGCTTTTGTGTGCTACAAATGGTAGTGCTGAAATCCACACAATGAACTCAGGGCAACAGTATGTAGTGGACCACGGACATTTTATTTCTTATTATCAGGACTCAGTAATCTACACCGTGATTCTCTATCTAGTGGTCCATGCTAGTCATTGCGAGAGCCATCTCAGATTAGGCTGACTGCCTCAGGACCTTCGATGTAGTACGCGCGCACGGCGGTCATGTAAATTTCCGCATTCGCAGTGACTGCGTGTTCGCACAGCATACAGAACACAAATTGTGAAGACGGCCACAGGTTGTGAAAATGTCCGTATCCTGTGTTAGAAGAACTCGTCGATAGCTCATGCCAAACGAGCATTACCGCGCTCAACAGAGCCGGAAGCAGTCGCGTTGCATGAACTGTGCATCGAAGTTGAAGATGACCGTGTTGGCAAGTCGTCTCAGCAGATATGCTCACTCAGAGAGGCTTCTGTCACGCCCGAGTGTGCAGACTCGACGCGAGTGAGCAGAGTGGCGTTGATAAGAAAGGAGTTGATTACCCGATTGGGATGAAAGTTGCCCAATCGAGACGTAGAAACGCTTGCCAAATCCCCGCCACGTCCCAGCCGTCAAAAGCGATTATTTTAGCAGGGAAAGAAGGCGTTACCGCCGTTTCTGCGGTAACGAAGAAGCACTTTATATTTACGTTGAGTAACAAAACCCGCTCAGTTACGTCCGAAAAGGAACCGGTGCTTGCAGTGCAGCCAACTATAAGTACTGGTAGCCCCTATCCGCTGAGAAGTAGTGATTGCTTAGCCTTTTACGTCCTGCCTTTCGCCACCATCCACGTCGCTCTTCCTAGCCAGCGAGCAGGTCGCTCTCGATGGCGAATTTCCAGAATCTTAATCAACAATGGGGGCCACCTCCTCAGCACTATCCCCCTCAACAATACCCTCAGTACGACTCGAACGCGCCTTATCCTGGGCCAACGCCCCAGTATTCACAGCCTATGCCCCCAAGTCAGCCTTATGCTCAGGATGTAAAGAATCCCTATGAAGGGGAGAGGTTCAAGCCCAAGAAAAAGATCAATGATCCCATCTTTCTCGTCCTATTCATCTTACAGGTGTGGACAGTCCCCCTTTTGCTTGCCAGAACTCTACTAAGAGATACCACAGTTCATTGGATTTGCTGTTCTCTCCGGGATTGCTTTGCAATCGTGGGTCGCTGAGGGCGGTTTAGGTGGAGGATTGGGCAAGCCGGGGGCCACCTCTGGGACGAACATCACGTTGAACAGGTGCGTGTAACGCGTTGTCAGTGTCGCCAGTTTCTGACTTTCATATGGCCTCTAGATCAGCCGTCTACCTGCTACTTCTGATCACTGGAGCGGCACTTCTTCTATCAACGGCATATCTCATGCTCACTAGAATGTTCACGCGCATGATCATGCATATCACACTAATATTGACTATAGCGTTGAACATGTCCGTGTGCTCTTCACCGCCTTAGAAGTTCGTTACTGACTATCAGCATCTCCAGTGGTATATGCATCTATTATTGGATCACGAAGTATTATTGTATGTTCTGCCGCGTTATTGACTTCGACTGCGCTCATTTCCCTCTTCAGCTGGGGCGATCATATTTACGATCATTGCCCTATTGTCTATTTTCTCGTACTGGGGCTTCAAATCCCGGATCCCCTTCGCATCTCTTCTGTTACAAGTTGTGATGGATGTCTCGAAACATCACATGAGCGTGTATGCGGTGGCGATGTCCGCCTTGTTCCTCCAAGCTTGTCTCGCTGTGTGGTTCACATTTACCGTCATTGCTACCTATTCTAAATGGACGCCCGGAAACCCATGTACGTACTTTTCTGAATCTTTGCTCTTAGGCTAACATGGCCTAGCATGCGAAACGTCTTCATGTTCCGGTGGCAAAGTCGCAGGTCTCGTTTTCTATGAGACATTTTCCTTCTTGTGGACCTCCCAGGTTATCGGCAATGTGGCGCTTGCTACCTTGGCTGGTGGTCCATATGGGTCCTGGTACTACTTCGGCCCCAAGAGTATGGGAGAGATGGTGAGAGTGTGGTCAGTTCTCTATTAAGAGTTTGTTCTGATCAAGGTACTGCATAGCCCAAGCATCCCACGTTGTCAGCCCTTGGACGAGCATCAACACTGTCCTTGGGATCCATTGCATTTGGTTCTCTCATCGTGACTCTGCTGGAGCTCTTACGCATGATTCTACGCACAGCGGCGAACAATGCAAGTGCCGATGGTCATCGTAAGTGCATTCTTCTAGACTACTTCCTGTGAGTTGACAGTCGGTCATTTAGCTGTCGAAGCGTGTCTGGCTTGTTGTGCCGCATGTTTCATCGGCTGCATTGAGAATATGGTGGAATATTTCAACAGATACGCTTACATTGAAATTTGTCAGTCATGCTCTTCTAAGTATCCTGTAGTGATTCTAATTTCTCACATAGCTTTATATGGCAAGGCATATATTCCGGCAGCTAAAGACACTTGGAGATTATTCAAGGACCGTGGCATTGATGCGCTTGTGAACGATTCGTTGGTCGGAATGAGTGAGCATGTTTCAACTCCCTTTCGTAACTTCACTGATACTGATGGGTCGTCTAGCGCTGACATGGGGCGCATACGCTATCGGGCTGCTATGCAGTCTTTTCGCCTATCTCTACTTGCGCTGTAGGAAATCTGTTTCTTCTCGGCTGTGCGTTTCTGACAGTTCGTATCAGTCACATCCCCATCCTACAACTTTGATGGACAGTACACCGCTCCCATGCTACTGTTCGCGTTCTTGATCGGCCTACAATGCTGTGAGCTGCTGCGCTGTCTTCCTTCGAACCATTGATCTCATCGATAATCTTCATAGCCTTGACTCTATCTTCTGCGATTGAAGCCGGTGTATCGACAATGTAGGTGTTCGAGAAAAGCGCCGTCCGTATATCCTGACATACTGTTTGTTCTAAAGTTTTGTGGGCCTTGGTGAAGATCCTCAAGTCCTTGCGATCCGGGCGCCAGAACTCTTCGCCGTAAGTAATGAAGTCTCCAGAGGGCGCGCCGACTGACACCCTGCAGCTCGTCGCTTCGACATATCCTCATGTCACCCAAGGAGTTCCGCATTCCTAATACACGGCCTCCATTATGCATACCCTTCTGTGCATACCCTTCTGCATTACATTACATTAGATTTGTTTTTCCTTCTACATCTTCGATGAACTTGATGCCTACGTTGGACGTTGCCTACAACATCTAGTTTCCCACGTTTAATTTTCGTGACTTGATGCTTTGATGTTTTCACCCTCGTGTCACAGCAACGCGGTTTCGGTGTGGTCAGTGTGCGTTCACTTTGTTACATTCGGTCATGGTCGAGTTCAAGGTCTGGATGAGCTTTCTCACTGCAACGGATGCCTGAAAGCCAACGAACTTTGTTGGCTACGTCGCGCTGATCGTACTGTATCCCTGTCTGTCGAATCCTCAACTGGAGCCTGCCTAATCGTACAGTTGGACAGACCTTGGACAGACCGTGATCTCGGCAACGTTACTCCGCCACAAACCTATTCTTTCTGTGTCTTGACAGCATCAGTCACTCCGGAACGTAATTATATCCGTATACCCTCGTACCCACGAAATCGACACGGAACCAGATCACTGTTCGCCGCCCATGTCACATTCTATGCCCATTGCCCACGAATCTATTACGCCTTGATTCTTCCCTCCGATGTCGCTCAATGGTATCAGCACGCGCAAGTGCATCCTTGTCACTGGCGCCACGTCTGGCATCGGTCGTGCCCTGGCTCTAGCTCTCGCAGATCTGCCTTCCAAGCCCCAAGTCGTCGCAGCTGGCCGGCGGAAAGCGCGACTCGAGGAGTTGGAGCAGCGCGGGCTCAACGCCGTATCTCTGGATCTTTCGGTGGATAAAGAGGCGCTCAAAGCGAACTTGAGGAATATTGTCGCGACGTATCCTGATGTGCTAATCGTCCTCCTCTTCAATTGTAGTGCTGAGGAACTAAAACGATCGTTGGATAGCTCGACGCTGTAGTGCTGAACGCGGGTATCCAGCGCAACTTTGACCTGACCAGCCCGAGACTTTTGATTCTCAAAGTAAATATCGCGCTCTCTTGTGTCTGTCTACCTTTCTGCTAACAAAGGGTCAACATCAAGAATTCCTCGACGAGCTTCACGTCAACTACACCGCGAATGTCTTTGCTGTCAACTATCTGCTGCCCCACTTCAAAAAGTTGAACGTACGTATGGTATATTCATTCCCCCGACACTGCCACTGAAACTTCTGCAGGCTGAAGGCCGCCACATTTCGATCATCATCGTCACGTCTGGGCTCTGCATGGTCCCTTCAGCGTCGCTTCCAAACTACTCCGCCACCAAAGCCGCCTTGCACAGCTACGCCATGGCTTTACGTGCGTCTTTCGTGGGCACGAACATTCACGTGGTGGAAATTATCCCGCCGTCAGTGCTTTTCTTCTTGAGAACATCCAAATCTGAATTCTCCCCCCGCAGTCTTGTAGAATCAGAACTTCACGACGGTAACGCGTTTACCTTTCGCCTAGTATTTGCTGATTCATCCATCATCCATTCCTTAGCTGCCGGAACGACCGAGAAGCTTTCCAAGACATGGATGTCGCTTGACGAATTCATCAAGTTGGTTATGCCGCCTCTCGTCAACGGCGACGATGCTGTACCCATTGGCATGGCCGCGACAGTCTTCCAAAAGTTCGAAGCTGGCAAGTCAGAGATGGCAATCACATTGGCCTTGAATCATGCGTCTGGGAAAGGCTACGCTGCTACGGTTAAGGAGTGAACAAGTCTGTAGGATTGACACATGAAATGCACTAATTTGTGGCGTCCGTGCTCAAAAACAAGTGGCCGGTAGGATCTAAAAACCTGCGCTTCTTTAATTCCCGCCACCACAGAGCGATGACCATGCAATAATTTTAGTGGGTACCAGTAAGTATAAGTCCGGGGGATATTTAGACACTGAGAGAAAAAATAAGCGAACGACTACATGAGAGCAAAATCCGAAAGAGTGGCAGGTAAGGGTGATATACAGGAGTAGGAAACATGTACAATAGCAGTCAGATGTCATCGCAGGAGATCTAAATGCTGGTCGTTGGACGGATACCGGTATGCCAAAAAATTCGAATCCTGCGCCACGAGCTCCTCGAGCGCTTTTCGCGAGGTCACAGACATCCTCGCTCCAGGTGCTGCGCTATTAGCACTTGCGCTCAACGCACTGTGCCGCGACGTCGAGCCGTACCCGCCATTCGTCATCGAATCGTCTAGTCCATCGCTTCCTGCCGAACGTCTGAATGACGGGACCTGCTGTGCAACGTTCTCCTGCATCACATTTCGCTCCGGCTGCTGCTTCTTCCCAAATAGTGACGTCAATCCAAACCGCGACTTGCGCTTGGTCGGACCCCCGAAGAAGCTAGCGCGGTTTGAGGAAGAGTCGAGTCGTAAGGATCGACGGGATCCGCCAAACTCGTCATAGTTGACGCCGAGTGCGGTCGAAGAGCGAGGAGTGCTGCCTTGATTCCGTGCGAGCTGTACGTCAAGATTAGGACGCGTCGTAAGCCCTCCAAACGACTGCCTTCGCACCTCTCCATTGCGGAACGGTGCTTGCGGCGGCAAAAAGTCATGAGCAGGACTGCCGCCAGCAGGGTTGGGCCGCGAATCGAACGTGTACATTGTTTGTGGGCGGTTGTCTGCGGCCAAACGTTGCTCAGAAGAACGTTGCCGTCGCATGTCCCCCGGTATTGGCGGAAGCGACTTTTCACGGGTTAAATTAGCACCGGGATTAGTGTTGTTAGTATGGACGGTCAGAAGGGTGGGCGTGTGATTGGGAGAAGACGATGGGCTTCGCGACATGCGTCTTCGCATATCAGGTTCGGACGTCATGGAAGAAATGTTTTTGGACAAGCGATCCTCTGGGGTCCGCTGGTCGTCATCGTAGTTTGCACTGGGCTGCCTGGCGATAGCAGTATCAGAGTCCGAACCGGACCCGGACGGTCGGGAGGACGAGAGAGTGGGGAGGTGAGTCGAAGAGGCACTCGTAGGCGATAATGCGACCGGTGACATCGACATCTTCATGGTCGGGCTCGAAAGAGTCGGAGTGGAGACATGACGCCCTTCACGGCTCAGTAAATATGTGAGTGGCGGAGGCGGAGCTAAAGGCTCATCATCAGTCCTGCCATTCGATTCCGTCTGCCTTTTGCTTTCGTTCCTCGAAGAACGTGTCACAATGCCCCAGATTTTCGCAAGACCTTTCTTCTTCTTGGGCTTGGGTTCTGATTGGTTTGATAACCGGGACGTCGTGGGTTGCAACAGATCAGCGGCAGACCAGAGCTGACTACGACGAGAAGATTCGCCTAAGCCATATCTGGCAGCATCAGAGTTTTCTTTCTGTAGAGCGACACTGAGAGAGAGAGCGATATGTCAGTGTGTGGTTGAATGTATCAATGCGAAAGAAACGTACTGCATATCCATCATGCTACCAGACATCATGGCGGAGGGCGCTAAACTATCCCGACTAGCCCATCCATCCTTGAAGTTGGAGAAGCCAAAGAAACGAGAGCGTCGTGGAGATGACGATCCCAAACTGTGGACATCCGAGAAAGAAGCCTGCGATTGCGCACGCGGAAATTCTGGACGATCCATAGGCGTTGTCAACACGCTCATGGGACGAGCAGGACTACCTTGTGAATAGCGAGAGTAAGGCTTCAATCCGACTCCACTATCAGCATGAGTTGGCAGGCTGGGAGTAGACATGACCGAGGACATGTCTATCACAGAACTCCTTGAGGATTTACGAGCACGTCTCTCCTCCTTACGACGGCGTTCACGCGCCTCTCGTTCTTCCTTTCGGACATCCACGTGCTCCACAATCATGCCATTCTCCAAGAGAGTGACCTCTCGTGAATGGGTACGATCGTGCAGCGGGTTCGAGGAGTAGAAGGCGATCGGGGAGGGCGAATGCGGACGCCCCCGGTGTCATCCATTGGCGCAGCAGTCGCACCCGAATCATATGCAGAACGCCGGAGAGAGGAGTAAGTATCCCGCATTCTATTGTCCAGTTGTTTGGCCTCCTGCATGGCCCGTGCATGGGCAAGGACCTCCGCCTCGATAAGCTTGCGCTGAGACGTAACGTAATTGTTGAGGGTGTTTTGTCGCGAAGCCGGTTCTTTCGGGTTCTGCAAACAAGGTTATGCGTGAAATGAGAAAGAAAAAAAGAAGATTAGCGTACTACGCTCAGCCATATCTTAATGTTCTGCTCTGTAAGTTTACCGCCTTTGGACTTGGGCCGCGGTGGTTCATCGGACTGGATAACGCCAGTGAGTTCTTCTTCCCGTTCTCGGGCCTTTAGCTCCTCATAAAGGACGTCGCTCTCCCTATCCCAGACGCCAGGAGTAGTCACGTCGACGTCGGCCATATCTTGGTCGCGCATAGCACATTCAAGACAGACTTCCTCCTGCGGTGGCCGTGGGGAATAAACAGGATTGACAGGCTTTGGTGTAGCTGTTTGAGTGATATAAGTGGGTTGCTGGGGAAAGGCCCGGTTTCGAGACGATATTGGCGGCACATATCCGGGGGAGGCGGAAAGCGGAACGATAGCTGGAGGAATAGCACTGGGACCAGCAGGCGCGGACGGATGGCGGGGGAGGAGTTGAAAGGAATACTATCAAGCGGTCGGGGGAGTTCATGGCTGTTGAGAAAGTGGTATCTTCCGGACCTCGTGACGACGACGGCTGGTTGTCCTCCAAGCTGTAACGCTCGACAACACGGCGTGATGCGCCTTGAGGCAGCGCATAGGAGACCTGACTGCGCGCAGGCTCCTGCGACTGGGATTTAATTGACTGCATGTCGGATGCCCCCGTCCCCGGTACGTGCTGATCAGAGTGGCTTTGAGCATCTCCTAGAGGCACCGACAGCTCTGTCGGGTGCCTTATTGAAGCCAGTTCAGGCGCCATTCCAGCGCGGGCCACGTCGTTCCCTAGCATGCTCGCACGTCGGGCAGTGGGCATCAATGAGGGGTATCGATTGTCACCAAAATCAAGGTCGGAAATGAGATTACGGGGGTAGATAGTGGGCAAGTTTGGACTCGTGTCAGCTCGCGAAGGAAAGAGAGTGGCCGCCATCGTCGTGTCCCGTAAAAGTGGGCCAAAAATTAAGGGAGGTCGGATAGGATCCTAGTAAGGGTGATAGAGTGGGCCAGGTCCTATTACTGGCGACGGCCGTTCCAAAGAAGGGAAGGACAAATGGCTCTCCTAGGACAACGACGACGGCGTCGAGGACTACGAGGTTGGTGTTCAACAACACGCTCAAGGGTTGAGATGATGGCAGTCAGTCTTGAGACTTGCCCATACTAAATTCGGCAAACCCCGGGTCTCCCCACAAACGGTTTTACGAGTCCGTCCCCGATTTCTTCTCGGCTTTTTTCGCTTGGGCGGAACGGGTCGCCTGGACAGACAGCTCAATGTCAGTGCCTGGTTCATTATCTTTACGATAAGTACGCGTTAACTTTAACAACCTGCCACACGTCAACAACATCGTCTTGACAGCGAAGCGCGCAACACGCGCACTTTGTATTCTACCTCAAAAAACCGAATTAACCTCAGCATTTAGCTCGCGAAACGTTAATAAAAAATGATGGTCATCCATTCCAACAACGTATACTACACAGACAGTACATTGCCGCGGCCGTTTATTTGCGGTACCTTAAAGGAATCAATAACTGAAAGGTTCTCGCGGAAGAAAACAACAAACCAAAGGACTGCCTTTCTGCTTCGTCGCATTTTGCGCTGTAGCTGTAGCATACCGTACAGCAGAGCCTCCGCAGTGGGAGGGCATCCCGGGACATAGATATCCACGGGAAGAATACCTGCAACAACGTGAGCAGCTGAACGTACACAGCAACCTGCCACTTACGATCGCAACCGCGAACACAGAGTATGATAGTGGTAATAACCGCCACCGTTGGCGCACGATCCCATAGAGACACCCATCCTGTCATACCGTCAGTCATTCAGACCGAACAAGCCACTGAGGCACACTCACTAGGCTCTGGCATTTGATCGTATACCCTTCGCAATGCAGGCGCCATTTTGTTGGTCAAAGTACCGGCGACGATCATAATTTCACTCTGGCGCGGACTAGCTCGGAAGATGATACCCAGCCTATCCTGGTCGTAGCGGGCGGCAGCCATGTGCATCATCTCTACAGCACAGCAAGCGAGACCTGTCCAGGAGTCAATACAAACCCACACGAAACGCGACGCCAACACATACCGAACGTCACCGGCCAAATCGAACTCTGCCTCGCCCAGTTGGCGACCTTGTCCAACGTAGACATGACATACTCTGTTGGCCATTTCAACAAAGAAACACATAACAAGATGAAAACACGTACCGGCCTTGTTCTGCGGATGTTCTAAACTGAATTGGTTGGAATCCCTGTTTGCCAGCTCGGTCATAGGATTGGTTGGGGATGTGGAGAAGGAGGGTATGGGAGACTGTTGCGAAGGTTCTGCAAGCATCGTCGGTTTGGAAGTGTGTAACCATCGTGAAGCGGCTGCAGACAGATATCGTGAATACGGCGTTCCCGGTTCAGCAGTAGTCCAGCAAACGCACCCCCAGGAAGGCCAGCTTGTGGCCGCAAAGCAGCACGACGCCCAGCATTAGCGACTGAGAAAATTCTTTGTTAGGCGGAATCCAGAGAATGCAAGTCGAACAAACCTGCTGTCTTGAGTGCGACGGACATTGTGGGACGGAGGAGGACAAGAATTGCGTTGATTCTGATTGGCTTGAGCTTTCGGATGGCCACGTGCGTACCCCGTCATCGTTGGCTTCAAGCTTCAAATCATCTTTATTATAAAGTAATGCATGATACAGTGCGAAGATCAACAAATCCAAGGATAATACAACTATGAGGAATTCCGGTATGCGAAGAGGTGATATACAATGCGTCTCGAGAGAATTATGGTATATAAAAATGCGAAAAATAGCGGAGCGTACGATAAGAATGCACAAGAACAATAATGCTTGAACGTTTCAGCAATTAAGCCATCGATGGGCCTTGATATCCAGGATTGTCGCCCGCGTCAAAGGGTTAGGATCTAAACACCACCTCATCAAGTCATACGCATGTCTTGAGACCCTCGGCCGTTCCTCAAGAACTATCCGTCCTTTCATGGCATCTTTCGCAGTGGGAAAGGGTGACATTCCGTGGAGCAGATACGACAGCAGGACACCCAGCGTCCATACCTCTGCCGGTGCAGCCTTGTACGGCTTTTTCATCAGTATCTCAGATGCGGCGTATGCAGTCGTTCCGTAGAAAAGGGTATAGTAAGGGCGCGGCTTCGCTGGATCGACATAGATAGAACTCCCAAAATCGATGAGCTTGACCTGGAAAAGGAGGTTATATAAAGAGCCAACAGGCATCTATGAAATGAAAACTGACATTCAAATCCTTGTCGATCGCTATATTCTCATCCTTGATGTCGCGATGAGCTATCCCATGACTATCCAAATAATGAACAGCATCCACGACTTGTCTGAAGACGTAGCGCGCCTGATCCTCGGGTAAACGCTTGTGCACCGACTGCTCTATACACTCGAACAAATCATGGGAGGGTCGTCGACTAAATTGCGGACGAACTACGGCGAGATGCGCTAGAGGCTCGGATTTGTGTTTCTGAGGCAGATCCGTGAAAGGAGGTAAAGGTTGGTGCACATGAGATGGGGAGGGTATGGGAGGGGTCACAGGCATGGAGTCGTCAAAGGAGTCTGCAGAAATGGAAGGTGTTAGAGAGGGCGGGGAGATAGGAGAGGATTCGCTGGTAGAGAGTCTTCGCTTGGTGCGCTTTTTGCGGACAGCCTTGGGCCAAGGCGAACCATGGAGCTCCTGGACCTACATGGTATAAATTACGGTTGGCATCAGACGTGTAAACGCGTGAAAACTTACGAGATAGAAGAATAGGTGGTCTTGGAAGAGATCGAGCCCCTTCACGATATTGTCGTGGTCCATGTAGTCCAACAAGAAGACCTCGGTTGGAAGTCTGCCGTAACGGTCGTCCTCTACCCAAGCGTAATCTGGGACTTTCTCCTTGATGATGAACTTGACGGCTACCTCGAATCCCATGGCGCGATTTTTCGCCGTCATGACGAAGCCATATCCTCCTGAACCGAGCTCGTCTTGAAGCTGGTATGCACTGACAAACTTTGTGCACAATGTATGCCCCGCGGGAAAGTGCTGGGAGTAGTGACACGCATCCAACACGTAGTGTGATGGAAAGGTTCCGTCGAGGTCGTCACGTAGGAATGGGGATGGAGGGCGCGCTTTGGATGGAAAGGGAGGCGGAGACGACTCGTAGTCATCCACTGGCGAGTCAAAAACGAAGGAGGGCGGATTGGGAGAATGGGGTATCTGTATGCGTGGGTAGCTCTTGAGCGAGTCATGGAGTAGCTTCTCTGGGTCGGGACTCGCTATCTGGATGCGATTCTCGCGTCGAATACCATGGCCGTCGAGTGCGACGGGCTTGTAATGGAGGGCATGGTCTGACTCGCCTAGAAAGGGCGTTTGTATCGCGTCACTCTCTGCTGGCGAGAGGTATCCAGAATTGGGTAGGGGCGAGAAAGCGAGATCCGGGATGGTAATGGGGAAGACATTACAATGGGGTATTGGGGTGAAAAGGACGGCAAAAGGGGAATCGGGTACCAGTCGGAACTATATAGGTTCCTAAGTTCAGTACTTGGGCGGTCAATGCACTGGTCAAACAGCCGACATACAAAAGCACGCCAATCGCTTGGACGCAAGACTGGTCCGTCGCAGTGAGAAGGGAAACGAAACAAGAAGGGACGCTGATGGAGGAAGGAAGAAAACACGCTTCCTTCGTGCCACATTATTTTAATCACGTGCCGGAGATGGTGGCGGCCCTGCAGTGTATTTTTTTGCTTGCACGCTCCTAACACGCCTTGTGCAGTCTATTCCAGCTGTCTCTTTATCTTTCGGCTTCACATCTTGTGAAAAAGCCTCTCTTTATGTGGTTCTCAAACCTTAGATCGGGGCGATATGAAGCCGCATGAGCTGTTTCTGAACAATAACAAGGCATTCCTAATTCATCTACTTGCTATTATATCGGCGTGCGTGACACGTTTTGCTCATAGAAGGGCGTGTATTGGTCGTTGTCCTACACGTTTACCTGCCCTGGATGCAACATGGCTAAATGAGAGGAAATCTGCAGCGAATCCATATCAATATGAGAGAAATTGGAAGGTATTCTAGCTCGTCATTTGAACCCTCCCCAGATGTCTCCAAAAACATCATCTTTCGCGTTCTTTTGCCCTGTATTAGTCCCACCATTCGCAAATGAACCAAAGGGATCATTGGAAGTCGAATTACTTGATGATCCCCAAACATCAGTCGAGCTTGCGAATAAATTAGGCTGTTGAGCTGGGGGTGAGGAGAATAGGGAATTGGATGCAGGTGCTGGAGCGGGAGCGCCCCATAAGCTATTAGATGACGCTGCAGGAGCAGCAGGGGACCATCCGGAGGACGCGCCCCACATGCCGGCACCAGCATTCCCAAGCATGCTAGTGGGCTGCGGCGGTTGCTGCCACTGCTGCTGTTGTTGCTGTAGCGGCGGTGCTTGACCCCAAGGTGAGGCACCAAGTCCAGGAGCCTGCGGTTGTGCCGGCGCGCTAGAGAATAAGGAAAGGATATCCTGTTTGACATCCTTCTTCTGTTCCTGTGTCTGCGGTGGAGGAGACGATGTTGCAGGAGCATGGAAATCCAGCGAGAAGAGATCGTCGGCTGGTTTCGGAGGGGCAGGAGCAGGGGCCGCAACTGGAGCAGCCTGAGCAGGAGTCGGAGTCTTGAAACTATTCGACGTGGAAAGTAGGGCGTGTCGTAGCTGTGGCTGTGCCGATACTGGGATGCGGGCTGTAGATGTTGTGGACGGTACTGGAGCGGGTGCTACAAGAGCAGGTGCTGGTGCTGGATCGGAGGTGCGCCGCCCTCGAGCACGGATGGATCGCTAGGTGGAGGCCCCTCCATGGCCCATCGCTTAGACTCGTATTTCGATCGAATGAAGGAGTCCATTTTGCTGAGACGAGTGTGAATGTATGCGACAGGTCCTTGAGACGAAAATACTTACTGCTCGGGCGGGACATGGCCCTTCTTGAGATGGGCCTCCCAGTAAAGGTTAGCCCGGGCGTTGCCCCACTTTTCGATACTTTGCATTTGCTCTGGCGTCCATACATCGAGATCGACGCTCTTGACGCGGCTGATATGGGTGCCCATGCCACGATGAATACCCGAACATCGGATGCAGAGAAAGACACCACTGAAACGGGTCAGAGGCGAAAGGGATACGAACAATAAGCGGCCTACATGTTCCAAGACGCCCAGCGCGGATCTGAAGTGTATATAAATTGGAGGAAAAGGTGCGGAAATGAAGCTGCTCACCGTTACGCTTGCAGTCTGCGCAGAGCTTGTTCTCTGGGCGCTTTACGAGCTCTCTTAGAGTACGCGTAAAGCGTTCTGTGGTTGCCTTATCTTGACGTGACATCGCGGTGTAGTGGTGGTGGTGGAAAGCAAAGAGCACAGTTAGGGTTAGGGTTGGCCTCGTGTTTTCTTTGTTGCTCTCATCTTTACTTGCATTATACCCAATGGCGCTGGTGGTCTCGCCGCCCGGCTTGCAGGAGGCAACCAAGAACTCGACTACGACGTGGCAGGTGGATCTAGAGTCGCTGTTCCACCATGCCAAGGATCGTTTTCCGGATGTTGTCTGGGAGGTCGGCGTCGATGACAATAACGAGGACGTCTGCGGACACAAAGGCATGTCGTGCCCAGCTTCATCCACTGTTCACTAATCGGTCATCGTCGCACAGCTATCGTTTATGCCCGAGCACCGCCCAGTTTCCAGAGCCGTTACTTCAACTTTCGACCGCATATCGCTCCTTCGCCTTTGGGCTTCTCGTCATCTCCGACCACGACCTCTGCTCTTTCTCTTTCGTTAGGACTCGATGTCCCTCATATTGGTGACCCGACTCGCGGGCATCGTCACCCATGCGCATCTCGTCGCCCGCCCCCTCGATGAACAGCGGCACTCCACTTCGCCTCCATGTCGCCATTAATCCCGCTCTTTTCGCAAACGAATTAGAATACCTCTATACTGGACAGGGTTTTGGAGAAGCCTTTGAGTTTCTTTTGACTCGTCCGAGTCTCGCATAGAGGGTGATGCCGAGGAGCTTCGCATTGACAAGCTCAGAAAGGACCTAGTCTACATGTGGCGATCCCGCTTGTACTCGGACGTACGCATAGAACTTACCGGCACCTTCTCCTCCTCCAATCCAGAGCACTCAACCGCCATCTTCTCATCCCATCGTTTCATTCTCGTTTCCCGATGTTCCTACTTTCACACTGCCCTTATCGCCTGGCCCAGCGCCAAAGCACATCCTTCCAACGAACCACTTACCCTTTCACTTCCCTCCCCACCCTTCACTCCCGCCTCACTCCATTTCACACTTGGCTTCATTTACACCGGCACACTCGTCTTCTCACATCGTTCCTATGACCTCGACACCGCCTTTCACATCATGCGTTCTGCCACCTATCTTTCACTGCAGACTCTGTATGACGAAATACAGGCACGCATCGTTCAAGAGATGATGCACGGGCTATTCCATGCCTTCCTCGAATTCTCAGAGTACGAACGATTGACTGGTAGTAAATGGGGCACAGGTGGTTGCCGCTGCCGCCAATGCGCTCGTCGTGCACCCAGAGTCCTCGAGTTCGCCCTCTCAGACGATGTCAAAAATGCTCATCTCGATCGTGGCGCTCGGAGAGCGCTCGTAGGTCTTTTCGGAGAAGGCTGGTGCACCCACGAATTCAGTGCCCTTCCACCGAAGCTTAAGGATAATCTGCTCAAGGGCGTCGGCAAGCGAACCACGCCTATGAATGTGTTCGCTCTGCTTTATGCTGCCGAGCATGCCTTGAACAAACTGACAAATGTTATTGATGCCTGGGCCGACTCTGTCAGGGATTATATCCTCAATGGACGAAAAACCATCGACTCTGTCTTTGCTGGAAGCTCAGAGGCATGCTTCTCCCAGCCTGATTGGCTTGAACTCATGGAATCGGATGGCGTCCGTTTCGAAGACGGCGAACGTGTGGAATGGGTTATGGCCTCGGTCAAGCGCGGTCTGAATGACAAGAATGCCGCTCTTGTCTATCAGACCCTTGTGTCCTCCATCCTTCTTCGGCCACATGCGACAGATTCCAATCAACCCATGCTTTCGCCGACATCCCATGTCCGTGTCCAAGTTGAACAAACACGTATGGATGTTCTGCAATGGCTGAAGAAGCGCTGGCTTGGGGTGCGACAGGAAGGCGGTTTCGACGATGTCGAAGGCTGGGCCGTCAAGGAAATCAGTGATTGTAAGTTTTCTCGAGTCCACTTATAGACACAACATTAACTATCATCATTAGATATCGAAGTCCCATTGGAGGATCTTCTTAAGCCTGTGCCTAACAAGCCGCCTCGGCCGTCGCCATCGCCATCAACCAAGGACACTGATTCTGTCAGTGACATGCAGTCCATGCGCGTCAGCGTCCTTAGTAGAAACCTGCCTCGCGTCACTTCCCCCTCTAACGCCTCTGTCCGGAGTGTTCGTACCACTGCCTCCAGGATCACGGTATCTTCGACTGTGATGTCGTCACCTCGAAGAAAGCCTGTTGATCCACGGCCAGACTCTAAGCTCACTCCTCCGGGCAGCACGCTAGGGAGAACGACGCCAACGCCAAGTGTCAATGAGCCAGTCGAAGAGTCGGCCGAGGAGAGCGCTGAGGAGCCAGCAACGGAGGAGCGGACGACTCCCAGGCAGCCGCTTCCAAAGAAGATTGTTGGACCGTCGCGTCCAGTGTCTACAGCTAGTAGCGTCGCGTCTTCGCGGCGAAGTGTCGTCACTTCTCGAATCTCCTCAGTTTCCAGTGTACGACCAAAGTCAACTGCTAGCGTCTCCAGTGTTGCCTCCACATCGACTGTCCGCAGAACGCTTAAGCCCCCAGTGCCAAGTCCCAGGCCAAGTTCCCGCGCATCGAGTGTGGCTGGCGCTCCTGGATCTGTCTCTCGTGTATCAAGTGCTAGTGACACCAGCACATCCGTGTACAAGACAGCAACGGCGAACTCTCGCAGCAGGAAGAGTTCGACTGCCAGTAATATGTCTACGAGCAGTGTCAAAACAAATGCCAGTACGCGGACGACTGGGACGACAAGCAAAACTACACCGAAAAAGCCGTCATCCATAACGCCCAGTGTCAAGAGCACGATCTCCACTCGGAGTACGAGTTCACCTGCAAAGAAACCGGTCGGGAAGACTGGAGTTTCTACGCTAAACGAAAGGAAAAAGCCTGTACCCGTCCCGCCTCTTCCCAAAGCTACAAGGGTGCAAGCGTTGGCTGATCACAAGAAGACAGAAAGCGTTGCCTCCACCAACAGTACAGCGACGCTCAAGCGGAAAGGTTCCGCAGATACTATAACCACCCCGGCTAATACTAAATACCCTTCCTCCACCTCGAAACCACTCGACGACTCGCTTCCTACGCCACCGGAAACGCGTGGCGCAATGCTTGAGATTGGCATTCCGTGCATCATTTCCTCCCGACGAAAGCGATTCAAAGCGTACGCGCGGTATATCGGGAGGTCGCAGGGGAGGCCGGCCCATGGGTGGGTGTCGAAGTACCAGGGACGTACACTGGTGTTGACACCGGGGAGTGGAATGACGGGACTTGGGGTGGTATACGGTACTTTGACATCCACCCAGCGGCCGAGGCCTGGGATGACTTTGGCGGTGGGGGCGGGCGAAGCTGGATTATGAAGGGGACGAAGAGGAGCGCGGGTGATGGGCTTGCTGGCGGTGGAAGGAAGCGGATGCGCGTAAGGAGCGCGAGCCCCAGTGGAAGTGAAAGCGAGGTGGGCATGGAAAGCCGGGGACTGTTTGTCCGCCCGCAACAGGTGCTCTATGTCGTGGATGCAATCGATGGGGATCTATAGGGACGGATTTTCTTCTGCAGCCAGTTGGTCAATATGGATTTTTATTATATCGTTAACACGTCAATCCTTAAACTTATTGCTTTCCAGTTACCATAATACTTATGGCCTTCAGGTACTGTTAAACGTGGCAACGTACATCACGGAATGAGTGTGTCCGTTTGCTGTTATAGGCTCTGTTCGCACCAGGTTCGCACTTTGATTCGCGCAACCCCGGGTGCCACAACGGAAGATATATATAATATAACAGGTGGCCTAGAGGCTAGATATCTATGTTTACTCCCTTCAGCATGCTGCTGCTGTTCCTTCAGCTTCTGTTCTCATTGGGTGGTGTCTATGTGACCCTCTTGCTGGCCTGGCATGCTCTTGAGCTCTACAGCATCACGAAGAACGGGGAAGTACACGACCTTGACCTTTTACAGACACCTCGCACGGACGGTAAACTCGACGGGACCGCTGTGATATGTGGAGGAAGGTACGTGGGATATCGCTATCGTCTGTGGGGGGAATTCTGATGGTGGTCGGTGTATGGCATGTATGCAGTATCGCAGGCCTCCTTGCCGCACGAGCCTGTCAGAAGCACTTTCGACGGGTGATAATTGTTGAGCCGGAGACCTGGCTCGCGACGGATGCAGGGAGACGCGTCGACGGGTGGAAGCAAGATCGTGCACGGTTCGTTAACGTTCTCATCATGACTCTGGCCCTACCGAACTTACGTCGTAAAAAGGACTCGGGTCATGCAGTACAGGTCTCTACAAGGTACTTGATCGTTTTTACTTTCGTCTACTCTCTGTGTCGATGTTCATGATTCTTCAATAAAGGAAACCAAGGCGTCATCCTGAAATATCTCACAAAGATGTTTCCCGACTTCCAGGATGAATGCCAACGTTCAGGGATCCAGTCGGTATCGTTGCTTCCGCTCCAATGTGCACTCGTTGAATATTTAGTACAACAGCGTCGGGCCTGCTGATTTCGGAACATCCTTCGCCGGAACGCTCGTCAAGATGCCCTGGAAGTACTACACGAAAGAAACGATGCCGCGCACTATATTTAGCAGCCGTAAAGGCCTGGAAACTATTATTCGGTATGAGTCGCGGCTTGTCAATAATCATATCGACTAAGAGTACTATCGATTCGTACTAGACGTCTAGTGTTCGCGGAAGGATCTGACATTCAAACAGATAGCCGGATTAGTTGTGGGCGTGACGCCTGACGCGAAAGATCCCTCGCGTATGGGACAAGTCTCTGTTAGAACTGAGTCCGGGACTATCGTTCATATTGACGCGTCTCTCGTCGTCGGTGAGTTTTCCTCATTCTGCAACGTACATATCCCCGATCGTGACTTCCTAGATTGTACGGGTATCACAAGGGCGGGCCTGAAATGGCTTGTTCGAGCTGGTTATGGCCAGTCGACTGTAAAGCCTTGGACGAACTGAAGATCTCTTTTGACCAGAAGCTGCAATACTCTTCCCATAATCCTCCACGTTTCGCCTGAGCTGTTCGCCCGCCTGCCTCTTCCTGAGCACCGCCGAAAGGGCGCAATTTGTACCTACCTTGAGGATCAACCAAGCTTGGGTCGTCGTTTCTTCGTCCTCACCAACATGGATGGGGACCAAAGTGAGCTCTCTACTTACTATCTTACTGATACGTTCTCGCTGAAGACGCAGCGCGTAGTGGTGGTCTTTTGCGGTCAGTCTAGCGACGATGCGCCACGATTACGTTGTTTGGATGATATGCTACAGCTTGCTCGTAGTTCTCGTGCCGTTTAGGGATCCAGTGCCACCATGGGTCTTTGACACGATTGAGATGCTGAAAGAGGTCGAGACTCGCGAATGTGTATCCCAAGTCCACGTCCGTAAGTACTGTAGAGGTTCTCGCTTCGGAAACAATCTAATACAACAACATTACTTGCAGCGCCCACGGGGTATATCCAATATCATCTCGCAGATCATCTGCCCTCGAACTTTGCAGCTCTAGGAGACAGTGTCATGTCCGGTAGGCGTTGAATGAGTGTTATAAACAAGGCCATAGCTGATTACTCCCATCGTAGTCAATCCTACCTTTGGGTGCGTAGTGAACGTTCGATTTAGCACGCATACTAATAACAGTGAGGCAGTCAAGGATGTCCCAAAGCCTTCAAGGGCGCCATCGTCTTGAACAACATCCTTCATAGTGTCAAGTCGTCGAGCGGTTTGACCAAGGACTTTTCGACCAAGTTCTTCAAGAAGCATTATCAGAAAACCAATCCTGTGTGGTATGCGCTTTCTATGATAATAGCACTTTTAGCTTGACTTACATCGCATCTAGGCAATTAGCAAAGCTCATGGGCAAGTTCTTTTGACTCATAATTAGCCAGCTAAGTACTCACGTTAAGATCGAAAACACCAGACTACGGCATCCCGTGCACGGTGCCCTTGCCAGGCGAGAAGCTGTCCTCTGGAGCCTGGATCCGTGCGTACATTCGGCGCATGCAGATTCTCGCTATCACGGTGTGTAGCCTTCGCGCGTCCTCCACCCACCCTGCTAAAGGCGCACGACCGCAGGATGATCATGCGGCATTGGCACTCTTCAGAGGATCACACGACCTCGGTACCCAATAGATTCATTCCATCCAGCGCTGTTCGTCAAGATAATGTGGGACGTATTGCGACGACCGCGCATCTAAGATGTTACGTCGAACCGCCACACATAGGCGTTCGTTCAGAATACTATGATTCCTTCGCATCGTCCGCACAAGAAATACTCTCTGTACCTGACAATTCAGTTGAGCAACGTGACAGCCTGTTCAAGGTCCTATTCTCGCGTATTACTTAGCTCTGTGGCGCTTTACGTTCTTGCTCGTTTTTATCTCCAACCGCCTGTAAAGGCTACTAATGTCCGGGTCCGACACGTCTTCTTTGCATCTTTGTGTTCTGAGGTCATCTCGAACTATGGAGGTGCCAAATAGATAGATTAACGAGTCTTTTTCTTCACACTCTTGACGCGTACGGTCTCTGTACCGATAAATATGCCCTACAAGGTGTCAGCACAGAACTGGAAGAAACACACCTCTCCCTTGTACGGCTCCGGCTTCCTGTACGCCATAACCCTCGCCGAAAACAAGCCCAGCAAGTGCTTATCCGTCGCACTCAACACAATCTTGGTCGGCGTCTCCACCTTTGCGTCTACCCACGGCAGTATTAGGACATACACGGTATAGCTGTACCCCAGCTTCATCGCGAGCCTCTTTCCCGAACCACCGTCCACCATCCCGCGTGGGTCCTCCTCCTCCATCGCTGCACGTACGATATCCGACACCGACGAGGAGCATCGATTCAAGCGTGGCGGAGCGCGAGATGTCGGGTAAGAGAGCGGCGATCACACTGTCACCTGTCTTTAACCACCATCAGCGCGTCAATATCGCGTCCACCTCCATCGCAAAAGACATGCTTCTCGACTTTCCTTTACCATTGCATTTCCAATTTCATATGCCAGGAATCCTCTTTGAAGCCTAACTCCGTCAAGTGCGATATGTTATGTATCATCAACGACGCCGCAGTCTCATACACTCGCTCTGACTGCAGCTAGCACCGGATCCGCGTCTAAAGCAATGGCAGTTCGCTCGCCCAGTGTCGCAACATAAGGAACATCGTCTGTAAAGAACCCTTCGGCACTTCTACCTACCTACCTACCTTCCGAGCTTGACTAGGACTCGGTTGATTCTACCTGGCAATAACGCGGCTATGATATGTTAACTTCTTCAAGTTAAGTCCTTAAGCTCTCGATGCCAGATTGAGCGTTATGATTCAAGACAGCCAACATGGATTGCAACAGTGCACTTGTTCCGTTTTCAGTAATCCGGACCTCCGGTCCGACGTTGATCGTCAGGTGCAAATTGAACACTTCCATCCCGCCACAAAACGCGACCCACCACGTCGCGTACCATATTCAATGGCGCTCGAAGACAGCCAAACCTACCTCCGGAGACTACTCGAATTCAAGGAATCGCCCCTCTCAATCACACCCTCACTTCCTACCGAGAGTGAGAGTCAATCCCCACTCCAGTTATTGGACAGACACATACCGGACCATCTTTTGCTCAAACGCATAACCATTGTTCCCTCACTTGCATCAGACATTGCTAATGTCACGGACGCGTATTATGATGATATAGCAGCACTTTCGGCGGAGAAACTTGAATGGATTGTTTGCAAACCCAAAAAATCTGAGGCCGGGCCTATGGCGGTGGCACGAGGAGACGGACTCGGGATGGTCTGCTCCTCTATCGCGACATCTGTCGTTGTAAATCCTGGCCAGCCCGGAAATGACTTCCTGATGATGTGGGATGCGCGCCGGGAAATGCGTCCCCCGTATAATGACCATCTCCCATTCGTCGTGGAGAACTCCACCCTGCTGTTCAATGATATAGATCACGATCCCGATATGTTGGAGCCTCTCAGTGAAGCGACTCGGGAAACCATGGTCAACCTTCGCGACCATTCTCGGTATCTCGTTACGGGACTCTTTTTCTCGCTCCAAGGGCGGTCACTCTTGGAAGATATGTCGGCTCTAGTGCAGGACGAATTTCCCTGGAGCCTTAACTCGAAATGCTCTAAACCTCATATTCCTGGGGCTCCAGGCGGACGTCCCCCAGACGTTGACGCCGAAGATAGTTTGTGGAACTTGCCTCTATCATCGGATACACTTCGTCCTTCTTCATTACGCAGAAGTACTAGGCTCACGGAAGCAGGAGACGTAGCTTGGACAAGGGTTCCGGTATCAGGAGATATAACCCCAATTCCCCATCTTAATGTGTTTGACAAGACTTACAAACCGATGGCACGCGACTATATTCAGCGCGTACGTATTCCCGTCTGGCAGTTGCATCTTCTAACAAGCTTATCCAGGCGTGGGCCAATGCTGTCCGCGTGGACTCATCCGTCATCATTTTCGATTGTGGAACTGCACTGCGAGTCGGTATCCGGCACCGCGCGACGCAGACACTGTTCCTGACAGAGCTTCTTGATCTCGCGACAAGCGAGAATCCAACATTTGGAAAGTTTTACACCGGTCTGCACCTCGCCGCTGCGCATGATAGTTTGAAGCGGCTCCCACTTAAGATGAACAGAAAACGGCCTCGAGACGGTGATGAGTACCACCTGCCAGTCAAGCGACGGAAAACCTCCAATCATCAAAATGGGGCGGAAATGGTATGTTCGGTCATTACTTTCATATGGATTTCGGGCTGAAAGTTAACACAATACAAACAGAAAGCGCAACTACACTTAAGGAATTCGAATATCATTGCCGCGTACTTTCGCCACCGGCAACACGACTCTCCCGCGCCCATTCTTCTTTTCTCCGATGAACGAGGCACACCCGGATCGGCTTACCGCCCAAAGGATTACGTCAAGTTGGTGCTTGATGAGCGATTGGGAGCAGGAGCGACAGGCGAAGCACTTACTGCGTTGATCCAACCAGACGCGTCATCTCGCTCCCCGAAATACAGTCCTTTGGTGTTCAAAATGGCGACGGATGCAGAGCGTATTGAACGTCTTATTCACGAGTCTAAGATTTACACGCAGCTCGAGGCCGCAGGCGTGGAAGGAATACCCCGCTCACTCGGTATTTGGCAAGACTCTCAACGGAACATATGCGCACTCATTTTGACGAACGCTGGGCACCCCCTTGGTGATCGTCTGGACGAGGAGCAAAAGGTAACACTAACTCCTATGCAAGCGTGAGTCGTCTGATTCGCTGATTGTTCGTCCATTCACACCTTGGTAGGGCCAGTCTTAGAGAGACACTGAAAAGCATTCACAAGGCTGGCGTCTTGCACCGCGATCTGCGGTCCTGGAATATGCTTGTTGACGGGTTCGACCGGGTCTTTATCACGGACTTCGACCGGTCGAGCCTTAACGCATCTGCTACAGAGTACCGCTTCGAGGTAGAGAGGCTAGAGAAGTTTCTCTCGGGAGGTTATGTTGATAGAGATCCAATCATTGGGTATGATGAAAAGTCTGAGGGAGAGGCCTCTCCATGATCAAGGTCCCATACAGAATAGTAATCATATGTACTTGCAATGCTACTAAGTCGATTTGTACCTACCTTGAGGATCAACCAAGCTTGGGTCGTCGTTTCTTCATCCTCACCAACATGGATGGGGACCAAAGTGAGCTCTCTACTTAATATCTTATTGATATATTCTCGCTGAAAACGCAACGCGTAGTGGTGGTCTTTTGCGGTCAATCTAGCGACGATGCGCCACGATTACGTTGTTTGGATGATATGCTACAGCTTGCTCGTAGTCTCGTGCCGTTTAGGGATCCAGTGCCGCAAATCAATGGGTCTTTGACACGATCGAGATGCTGAGAGAGGTCGAGACTCGCGAATGTGTATCCCAAGTCCGCGTCCGTAAGTACTTGGCTGCGAGAAGCTGTCCTCTGGAGCCTGGATTCGTGCATACATTCGGCGCATGCAGATTCTCGCTATCACGGTGTGTAGCCTTCGCGCGTCCTCCACCCACCTGCTAAAGGCGCACGACCGCAGGATGATCATGCGGCGCTGGCACTCTTCAGAGGATCACACGACCTCGGTACCCCAATAGATCCATTCCATCCAGCGCTGTTCGTTAAGATAATGTGGGACGTATTGCGACGACCCCACATCTAAGATGTTACGTCTAACCGCCACATATAGGCGTTCGTTCAGAATATGATTCCTTCGCCTCGCACAAGAAATACTCTCTGTACCTGACACTTCAGTTGAGCAACGTGTCAGCACACCTGATCACTCTGACTCGTCCTTGAAGCTTCTAGGTGCACTACTCAGACTCTGTTGAAACAGGAGGCCTTCTGATAAACTCTCAGTGTAAATGAGGTAGTAGTCTAAATTGTGACTCACACTCGGCTCGATGCCACATTTGGTTCCATCTCAGAGTACCCACGAGATTGTACACCCAAAAGCCCTGTTTCTGGAAGTCGTGATTCTATGTTACAACATATGTAAATTATGTCCTGGCACTATCATTAGTCTCATCCTTAAAGTACGTTGTTCTTCATGCAGTTTTCGGCATAATATTCTTGAAGATCACGACACAAACGGTGACATTATCGGTTGTCTGGAGGCATGGTCAAAGATGGATGCAGGCCTGAATAGACAAGGACGTACATGATGTGACAGGGCATACTTCAATAGCTTTTGACTTGCAGTCTGTGCATCGCTAATCTCCCGAATGAGATCCACTGCCGCCTGATCAGACGCGACGTCCCACAACTGACCATACATGAGATTGAGAAGACAATGAAAAAGAAAAGTACACGCACCCCATCGCACGCCAATATTAGGAACTCGTCGTCATCGCAAAGCTCGGTTTCGGTTGTGTAAGGCGCGCCAACAACAAATTCCTTCATAGAGGAGTCGCCAAGACTCCGCGTCACCGCCAGAACGCCATTGACGCGACCGCTCATGACAAAACCACCAGCATCCATGATACGCTTGGCTTCTTGCTTGTCCGACCCTTTATGGTCGTATGTCAAGCGGACGGCTTTGCCCCCGCGACAGAGAACACCCCGCGCGTCACCAACATTGGCCGAATAGAGCACACGGCGGGTGTTGCCTGGTGGAATCTGAATTTGGGGGGCCGGAAAGGTCTCAATAGATGCTATGCGGGATATGGAGGGCGAAGCCTTTGGTGATAGGGAAGATGCGCTGCCCAGACTCTTGAGAGCGTTCCTGAGACGCGTAGAGGTCTTGGTCTTTTTCTTCCGCTTGGGGTCGGTGTCAAAATCTGCGCCACTCTCTGCTCCGCTGCTCTCGTCGTACTCATCGGCTAGCGGCGATGGCGACGACGGCGATTCGACACCGGGGGTCGTCGGTTTCGAGGATGGAGATTGCCGGAAGGACTGCTTGCTGTCGGCATCTTCAATACGGAGAAAAGCAGTCACCGCGGTACACCCCGAGTGTATCTTGCCGTCCGACTCTTCGCACATGCGAGAGAGATTGGCATCGACGTCGTGAAAGGCCTGGTTGAGAACGTCGGGAATGGGCATATCTGGGGACTTTTGCAGACATGTCAAGAGCGACTGCGGAATTATTAGCATGATTCGAGTGGTCCAAGGGCTACTGACCTCGTGAAAGTGCTGGCCACACCATTCGGCAGCATGCTTGCCCGCGTGTCCGTCGAAGACCGCGAAGAAACCCTGGCCGCGAATATTATCAAAGTCGGTGACGAATGAATGCGCGTCCTCCATCGTCCTGCGATTGCCTTTGTCCTCTGATACGCCGACCTGGTAGAACGTGTTCTTGGTTGCATGGCGATTCAAAACCTGTTCAACACTGTCAGAAGGTGCTCGATGTGGATGCTGGAGGCGCCTACGCCGTGAGTATCGAGCTCCGCCGCCGTTATCGACGTGGAACGGGCATTCGGGGACTCGGTAAACCGCATAGTGGTGGTCAATTGTGAAGAGTAGTCAATTGTGTCAGCAGCGTGACCGCACCATTCGCTCGGTCAGATCGATAATCGCAGTCGCCGGTCGATATGCACGCCCTGCATACATCCGCAAAGGATGTTAAATATTCGTCTGCTAAGTCGTCAAGTAACGTAGAGTAACGTGGTCTTGGTTACCTTCTATTCCTGACGACCCGCAGCAGCCCTGCTCATAGAGGTAGTTCAGAAGGGGATAAACAGCGCTACACCTGAAATACACTGAACGTCTATAGCTACAAATACATAAGTTGCTGTGGACGGCTAGACAGCTGGAAGGGTTGGTTTCCTTCTCCGCATCCCTGCACGTTTCTACAGTGAGCTACGACGGGCACCAAGAAACTCCGTAGCAAATACAAAACGCAAGAGCTTATGTTCGCGAAGTATCGCGTCTCATGCCCGTCGACTTGGCACTTGGTCTTCACGCGTCAACTTTCCGCGATGGCATGTCGCTCACAAGTCATTCCTTACGCGCAGCGCCGCGAGTCCTACCTGCGCCACCGTCGCCCTTCTCGAGTAAAATGAATGCTGACGCTATCAGAATATCAAAGCCTTCAGGAGCGGGTGATGCCTTCCATATGCTAGCACCTATCTGGAGACCATTTAAGCTCAAGCCCCAATGCAGGTGCGCGTATAATATGAGCTCCGACAGAGTGGCGTATCGTTCGTTTGGCAGAACCGCCTCAGCTCTTGAGGCTGGAGTTCCGGACTCCATGCGTGGTAATAGAGAGGTCTGCAGAGATCACGGGAGTAAGTATACACCGACCCAACGGTGAGCTAATGACTGAGAAGAACAAAGCAATCACTTTCCGTGGCTGTGTTTCATTGACGCAAAACCCGTTCTGGTAGGTTCAAAGAATAATATTAAACGAGATACAAGAAATAGTACACACACTTTAATACAAGTCGAGTAATAATAGCCCGTCCAAAAACCCAAAACAAAGACTACCGCGACGTAAAGTCCTTAAACCGCACAACGAGGACCGTGCAATTGTCCGTAGATCCCTTCTCCAAAGCGTGTTTCACCAATAATTCGCTTGCCTTTTGTGCATCGTCAACATTTCGCACAAGATCAACAGCTTCTTGATCGGATAGGACATCCCAGAGCTAGAGATGGAATGCTCAGTTAAGTCAGTAGTAGGGCGGAGAGCCCACGCACCCCATCACAAGCAATGATGCATAGCTCATCATCACCATTGAGCTCAGTTCGCGAGATGTATGGCGTTCCGATGACTAGCTCCTTTAGATGCAGTCCTTCATACGACAAGTGATCGCCCAAGCTCCGCGAGATGGCCAATGTCCCGAACACTCGTCCCCGAAACACAATGCCACCTGCTCTCCGGATGCGACTCTCCTCCTCCTTATCGCTCGCTTTATGGTCCTGAGTCAACCGGGTAGCTGTGCCGTTGCGACAGAGAACGCCCCTTGCATCACCGGCGTTGGCGCAATATAATATCCGTTTCGCATCTGGTGACGCGTCAACCGGCGGTGCCACCTGGGATGTCGGGGCGGGGATGCTCGATAGACTACCATCTGCATCTTCGAACCGGAGAAATGCAACTACAGCAGTCGACCCAGATTCTGCTATATGTTCAGATTGCTCGGACATCTGTTGTAACGTGTCGTCTGCCTTTTGAAAGGACTTTTTGAGGATCTTGGTTGTATCCATTGCTGGATTGGCGTGGATCACATCCAAAAGGTACTAGAGAGTGTGTTAGATGAGACCTACGTCGTTATAATTGCGTACATTGTGGAAATGCATGCCACACCATTCCGCCACCTCCTTGTTTCCGTGGCCATCAAACACGCCGAAGAAACCTTGACCTCGCACGCCGTCAAAGTCTACGACGAATGCATGAGTATCTTCCATAGTAGGCCGATGACCTTGTTCTTCGTGAACACCAATCTGAAAGGACACATCATTGGATGGCCTCTGATTTAAAGTCTGCCCGAGCCGTTAGGTGGATCGTGGAGCGATTAAGACACACGTACGCCAAAGGTATTGGGGCCATCTGCGACAGTAATTGGGTGTGACTTTGCATTGGAAAGCGGTCTATATGAAGGAGCAGTCAGCACGGAAGCGTCTACGGAGATTGAAGGCTCAGTTACTTCCTAGAATCTGGATACATCGTGCACTCTATGTCGAGTCAGAGGAGAGAATAATGAGAGGAGAGGGTCAACGTACATGAAGGGAGTAGAAGAAAGAATAAGGTTTGAGGCGCGAAGAGAACGGATTTATATGGCTGACGCGGTTGACAGGCCTACTATGGAGAGGCGATGAACGGAAAGGGCAACAGCAGGAGATCTGCTGTGACTGATGGGCGCCAAAGATACACAGTGAAAGCAGTAGTAACGCACATTACAAGACCGAGACGGGCGGGACTGGGCATTGCATTAGATGGTACTTTGGAGCTGTATATGCCAAACGACTCACGGCTGTACAAGGCAGAGAAGCGCCTCAAAGAGCGGAGTCCTGGACGAGCATGTCGCCGTAAATGGGAAGGCTATCCGTCCGCGTCATCGCCTAATATGGAAGATCTTTTAAATCAGCGTTTCCCTCCTGCGTCGACCTGCCCCAGCAAAAAAATCGACCTCAAGCTAGCCTTGTCCACGTTTTTCGGTCCATCGAAACCTGTGGATGTCTCAGCAATCAGCTGCTTCAAAGCCTTCGCTGCAGGGGGTCAGAATCAAAGCTAGGAAAGGCGCCGTAAAGGCACACGCAAAGCACGAACCAACGGGTAAGGCTGTTGTACACTTTACAGCTCCAAGTCCGGTGCTCACCATATACCAGTCTTCAGAGACCAGCTCTACAAATATCTCGAGGCAGTCCCCGAAGCCGATTTTGACGCTGTAACCAACAAACTAATCCAAGCAGGTTCAAATCTCGAACTCCTCAAGTATGCCGACCCACTCTTTGAAGCCATCCTCATCGGTGGTCTCATCCAGCCAGGAGGCGGCTATATTGACGATGGCGCTCCTGTCTGTCCTTTTACCGTCTTCAACGCGAAAGAACCGGCCGAAGTAGACGACATTCGCAAGTATGTCGAGGTCCTTAATAAACTTATCAGACGGTCTGTGTTCTGGATCCTTGTACAATACATCACTCACGCTTGGCCAGATACAAATATCTTCAGAAACCTCTGGAAGAATCCGCCCTGCCTACAATCTTGCAATATATCCACAAGTGGTCACCAGCACAAAAGGACAAGCTCGGAATAACGATTGGCCTATTGATGTCCCAAGGTCTCGCGAGTGCCTCTTGCTTACAGAGTCTGGCTAAAGATCATTTGCTCAAAAATGGTACGCATACAATCAGCCTCGTGTGATCAGTTCCAACACCCATCGTAGACGTGTCTATCGACGTGATCACTCTCATCTTCCGCGCATATCTCGTGGATCAGTCTATGGACCACCTTTCTGCCACCCTCAAACGCGGCGGTGTCAAGGATCTTCTCGTCTTCTTCCCTCCCAACAAGCGCGAAGGAAAGTTTCTCGAGGAGCACTTCAAGGCAGCCGGCCTTAACCAGGTCGCGGAATGGTACGCCAAGAAGCAGTATGCCGTCGTCAAAGAGGGCATTGTCAAGGATCTTACCGAGCTCTGCGAACGCGAGGAACCTCCAGAACAGGTATGACTCCTGAGGCTATGTGATTAGACCCGGGCTCACTTTAGAGGCTAGATCATCGCTGCTATCAAGAGCCGTCAAGAAGCGAGTCCTATACCAGATACCGAGCTAATCCAGTGCATCTGGCAAGGACTGATGGCATCCGTCGACTGGAGTGCGCGACCGGATCAGATAGAAGGTCTTGCATTGCGCGAAGTCGGGGTATGAAAATTTGCCACGTCTCGTTTTTTCTATTGCTTATGGAAATCCCGCAGAAATACGCACCGATTTTGGAACCATTCTGCAAGGGTCCCAAAACGGAGGTCGCACTTATCAACGTCGTACAAGTGTATTGTTATGAGGATACTCGGATTATCAAGGCATTCCCTCAAATTCTCAAGGTATGCACGTTCAACGTCTAGATCCTGATGTCTTGTAGGTTAACGTGTGCCTAGGTGTTGTATAACAAGGACTGTATATCAGATCAGGCTATCATATATTGGTATCAAAAGGGTTCGAAGCCACAAGGTCGCCAACACTTCCTCAAAAGTACGGAGGCTCTTGTCAAGGTCAGTTCCTTCCTGGCTCGAGTCAACTTCCGATTAATATCATTTGCTAGTTCTTACAAGAACAGGAAGACGACGACAGCGATGACGAGTAACTGCGCCACGCCTACATATACCACTACGCCTATTGTGTTTTCGTAGCGCACGCTTGTAAAACAGACATAGATGTTTTTGATTTTCGGGATACACAAGCAGGCATTAGCAGCACTACTTAATAATGTCTTACGAATACAATATCGGATAAAGAGACCGGTCATACGTGTGGGTATAATCAGAAGGTTTTTGACGAGGATGTCTAGGAGTGTCCGAGCAACTGCTGGGACTTGGATAGTCACCAAGCCTCAGGTCCTGGAACAAAATCTCCCGTCCATCCATTCGTATGTTGCATGTTGAGGAAGATACCGTCAGAGCCGTTTACCGGGAGCCCCAGATCGGCCAAACTCTGTGAAGAACGAACACAAGTTAACAGCGGTCTCGGTGGCGCAGAAAATACGAACCTGCTCCTGCAACCATACTGGTACGGCTGATGGGCTTACAACACCTGTGCCACTAGGCCACAAGAAACCAAGCTCCTCCATCGTGAAAGGTGGTGGCATTGTAGGGTCCACGAATGTTGGCGACACAACCATCTCCGCAAAACCAGGAGGTGGCTGTGTTGGGACAGGTGTGTTGATACCACTACCCAAACCCACCTTTCGGCGCAGGTTAGCGAGCATGATGCGGAGAGTAAGAGCGTATCTATATGCATAATGTTAGCAAATAAGGTATCAATGGTTCAAGTGAATGCCAACCTCTCTGCCGCCACCTCAGATAACAACTGAGCAAGCTGCTCCACCTGGGTCGTGATGGCTCCCAAATCCAGTTCAGCTGGGAACAGACTAGCCATTTTCAAAAGGAATAGGCCCGAGAATGCAGCCGTCACGAGACTATCGTGCACCGCGTACCGAAGGGCAGCCCTACGATATGATCAGTCTAAATGCATGGAACGCTCACACAAAATCGCACCGATATTCCGAAGACGTTAAGAAAATCGATAAGCAATTGAAAGCGGCGTCTTTAGCTTGGAAAGCCAGTTCTCGTTGCTCAAACGGCATCTTATCCCAAGCAACTCCGCGGAGTGCAACGCAAACCAGCCAAAGTTTCGCATAATGGAGCTCGCCAGCCAAAATCTTACGAAGGAGGAATGTTCGTCCATACTTTGATCTAGTAGCCGGCATTAGTGTACGCTACCAAAATGAGTAATTGGCCGTACGATGCAGATCATCGCAGTCTTGCCACCACTTATCAAGAGCAACGTTTGCACGTCTGATAAAGGCCAGAGTGTTATGACTGACCTGGCCATTGAGCGGAGCCAGCGTTTCATAAATTTGAGCTGTCCAATGTCGATATCAGATGGTGTGACCTAAGCGACATACTCTTTCTTACTTTTCTGGGCGATGAGTTCAACTTGAGCGACGAGTCGCACGTCAGTTGGGGACCCCATGGGATGATTCAGCAAGAGGCGACAATGGCGAATCGAGTTTTCATCTCGAAGAACAATTGGTCGTCCCGTACCAAGGCTCATCCTATACACTGTTACACAATGCTACGAAGTTCAAATGTCAAGAACTCACTGATGATCGAACCAATAGAGGCAAAGCCAAATTCGGGCAGATACCACTGCGTAACACGTTAAATGAGACTCGTGAATGATACTAGGGAGCACATACCCAAGTCTCTTTCCTCCTCTTCTGTTCTTTGCTTTCCGGCGTCGTCAGCCAGTTTCTCCAAGGCGCGGTGCAGTCCCAGGTCCAGCGCCATACGCATCGCATGACCACTGGGCAGCCAGCCATTCGTACTCCACGCGGCGAGGAGCAGCATACCTGGAAACAGCGCGGTCAGCAGAGCCTTTCTTCAGTGACAGGTGGCGTGGCTCACCTTGAACGGCTTCTTTCCGGACCACAGGACCGAATAGAGATGAACGTGCTATACCCTGTGCTTCCTCCAGACATTTGTAGAAGGTCGGACTCAGTGGCCCGCTGCCGCTCCGAATTTTGCCGGCGATAGCAAGTATGGCGTCGAATGTCCAAGGCGTGCGCTCCATCAGGCTTTCATACGTATCGTATGACGGATCGAAGAGCGGAATGAATAGATGGCAGCCCGCGAAGAATCTAATTGAGAGATGAGGCTCTACATCAACGCTAAATATGGCGACGCTGGAAATTCACATATTGTACAACTCTCGCGCTTCTGAGTCGGTTACAAGTCCCTGAAGGTATGGTTAGTCGAAGATACACGCGATGCAGAAGACGGTACCTTCTCTACCACGTGTGGGAACGCGTTCCTTGGGATTGGTTCGGCCCTCTTGCGCTTCTTCACTCTGTAAACATAGTTTGTACAGCATCATGGAGGCAATAAACACTAGACCGACCTCGGAGGCTGAGCAGAAGGGGCTGCTGCTGCCTCTGCGGCTGCATTGGCTAGGCCTTGCAGAGCTTCGATGGGAGCATTCAAAGTAGCACGAGGAAGAGTATCCTCGGATTCATCGTCAGATGACGGGGCTGTACTAGGAACGATTCCATAAGTCGCGTATTTGTGAGGCTGAAATTCAAGATGTGAGATCCGAAGAATGGGCGATGAGAGAATGGCTTACTGGCGGTGCAAATCCGGGAAGAGGTGGGAATCTGTGACGCTCGCCGTTGAAAGGCGGCGACATGCCCGCCTGAGGTGGGGTAAAGATGGACGGGGGCGGGGCCATGGAGCCGCCCGCCTGGCCTTGGACGACGGCCAGGATGCGATCCAAGGAGGATTGCATGCCAATCATATGGCTTTGCATGACCTAGAATTACGCGAGGGATTAATGGGTATATTGTGAACGGTTAGCCGGGGGTATCATACCAAGTACTGTCCCTCGAGGCGGGAGACTCGCCTGGGAGCAGGATGAGCAAGGGCGGTGCGATAAGGACGAATGTCTCACTCAACGCTGGCGCCAGCGACGGCCTGTGGATTCTTCTTCTCTGGTTTCTCAAATATACATGGAGTGCCACTCAGTTGGCATCGACGACAAGGAGCCTATCCGGGCCGGGACGGATGGACGGTCCAGTGAGCGGTCGCTTGTGCAGTTCAAAAGGGCTCACCTCTCCTTCACATCTGTTCTTTCCTTTCCTGCAAGCCGTACAAGCTCGGGCTCCCCGCTTGGGAATGTGCGCCTGCGGGTGGTTGCCGCCGTGTCCATCTGGATCTGAGCGACCCATATCGTTCGTTCTGCGCCTTTTCGACGCTGTTTCCGAGCCGTTCGAGACTGATGCCGATGGACTCAGTGACATGATGGTGGCGGGCAAGAGCGATGAGGGGCGCCGACGAAGACCAGTCTTTGGGGCACAATACCGTCCGAAACTCAGCGTAATCTAGTGACCTTTTTCAGCGCTTGATGTTGTGCCCCACGTGCTCTCTGGGGTCAGTTGATCGTCGTTCCGATTCGCACACTCTTGGTCCTCCCGCCTGCACATCTCCTTCTCTATTCTCCTCGTTCCTATCAGCCCTTTGTTATAACTCCAACTCAAGGCCCCTTGTTCTCCTTTGTGGCTCGGTAGTCTACCCAGCTCCCGTCCTGGTCTACTGCTCAACCCATCTTGATTTCTAATTCATTCATGGGATGGTCATTTCGGTAGCAAAACTTGGCATCATTCGGAGGGTATCATCCATGACGTTCTTTGCCACGCGCTTTGTGCAACTACATCAGGAACAGAACATATCTCTTCGAGTTGCTCGGTAGGAAATTCAAACCTGGTGACCTCCACTGATTGGAATCTATTATGTTTAGCCGTTAGTTTTACCTCATCGACCCAACATCGACCGTTCCAGTCGAACAATTCGACCTCACTCTATTATGCCTGTCAACTTTGTTTCTCGCAGTGGAGTTGAGTGGAATGGTCTGATTGTGATGTTCCAACCGAGGCCGCTGTACCTGCCCGTCGTGAGTCTGACTGCCTCTCCCGGTCTGTCATATTTCGCAGTATGACTGAATGCCTTTCGGTATATTGGACCGGTTAACGCGACTGGTAACCGTTTCGGGTACTTGCTTGCCCACTCGTACGTACACTGCACCCAAAGTGCACCCGGCGCGTATCAGAATGTCCTGAAGGAATAGACTCTGTACTGATTGTCGGGGTAACTTCAATACGCTCCGAGATACTCACAACGTTAATTAAGCACGCGTCCAGAAATACTCAGGCTCTCACCCTCATCCTACAATGGAGGCAAGGAATAGGTTCATCAGAGATATGAATTTACAAATGCCTCGTGGTGCTCATCTTATCACCATCGTAGAGGTTCAAACACTGTTCAAGCTTCAAAGAGTATCCTCTTCAAGGGAGCGAGCGTTCCTAGACTTACGCAGCAGGACCCAACAAACCAAACTCTTTTGTCTTCCTGGCCCAGAGAAGTTCGACATATCGATCCTGTTGAATCTCTGCGTTCTGGGAAAGGACCTTCGCGTGTCCTCAAGACCTGTCACTAGCATACAAAAGAACAGAAGAGCGTAGAGAAGCCTTTCCAGTACTGCTCACAATGTTAAGAGGTACGTTTCATCAATGAATGACCCCTGCGCGGACCGCAAAACGAGTCTCATGTGGTGTACGCGTTATAGGTCAATTACTGCCTAAGCTTCCGCATTTAATGAAACCCGTTTCTTAATCCACAACTGGTCCGTAGAGCAAAAAATGCCAGAGAGCGTCCTGACCACATCACAAGGTAGTACTACCCTTCCTCTGCAGATCTACACCCGCGCGTTTCCGGTATACGACTCGGCGAATTCATCAGAGCTTCTGTAAAACACCCGGGCATGGTGCAAGCTGTCATCGAGTTCAAGATCTGGTGAGAACGCCGTGGCTCAAACGGAGCCTCTGGCTGATGGTTGTCGGCTTAAAAGGCACTCTACGCACATGGCACTGCTTCGATATGCTGCGATTTGCGCCCTGGACTTGGTTACTAAACTATTAAACATCGACAATAGCATTCTGTTCTTGGAGCTCAAGTTGAAGGTGATTTATTCTTACCATGGAGGAGGCGCGTGGAATGCTTGGTCAAGTGTCTTCATCCTTAGATTCAGCAATTCAGCAGCGAACTCTACTAGTGGCGTAAGTGGTCTTCTGGACGGTATCAAGTCGACGAATGAACATATGCAGAAGAAAGGCGGGGCGGCCTTCAATGGGGTTGCTCCTTACCGTTTGAAGATGGGCGACATCTGTGACCTGGTTAAGATTATCAGACCTGGCCTACCGACTGCGAAACAAGTTCAAGAAAATGATAATTGGGGCGAGAACTGGGTAACTGATACTCTGTCTTGCTCCAATCAATGTTCCTCACAACTGTGTTCAGGTTGCCAGACTTGAGGTGGAACTGGAGCTGGCGAGCAAGTAGCAGACGGATTGCCTCGCGCATAGACCTTCTTCTGTCAAGTTCAAACACCAGACGAGTGCGATTCCTGATAAATAAACTTCTAATAGTAATCATATATGCAGCATTCCTGTACAGTCCACTTTACAGTCCGAAGCACGTACATCCCGATCCTCAGACCTAGTCGTGTCCAGCGTTCCTATACGTTCCATTATGCAGCGCAGCATTCCATTCCAAGTTCAAGTCGCAAGGCAGATAGCAGCAAACGCGCGAAGCAAAGTCGTAAAAGCAATCAGCAGGATCAGCATATATCCTCGTAATCGTCGTTGACACCTAGATAGCGCCGAATTTCGCTCGTTTCAACAAGGCATTGACGCTGAAAGTGAGACAAGGCGATACAGAAGTTTTCTGAAAGCATATACTTGAGTAACGCTCGCACAATCGGAAGGAGCAGAGATCTCACCGGTCCAACGAATTGCAGCCTCTTTCGCCAAGATGATGCCGCGTCTCGTCTCCTCTAGTTTGACCGGATCGCAAGCACCATATGCGTTCAACTCGTCCTCCAATTGTACGAGTTCTTTCTTCAGTCTACTCAGCTCAGCCAACGCTTGGGTACGAGTGTCCTGTGTGATTGACGCAAATTAGAACATGCACACTCAGCTTGAAAGGATAAACCATGCCGATTCGCCTCTGGTCTGTTTCTCGACCTCGATTAGACTTCTGACTTCGGCTATCTGCGCTTGATTTGCCACACGCTGGTCCTGTGCCGCCTTAAGCCTATTCTGAACCTGTGCTGGGATTGAGAGGGCGTTCAGAAACAAAGAGGTAGGCCGACCAAAGAGCCATGTTGCGAAGGGAAGCTCCAGAAGACTGTGGAGTGTGTGAATGGCAAATGAGTGCGAGGACTCGAAGCACGACCGTACAGTTTGAAGACCCGATTTTATCGCCTTGTACGAGCCCGTCGTCGACTAGAGACTGAAGAACTTCCTTCACAGACTGAGAAACTGTCGTTGAATGAGAAAGGGACGCGATGTAAACAGGGAGCATCCTCGTACCAATGCCTTTCATTTTTGGTCCCAACTTCTCGAGCTCCTTCAGCTATCACTGGAGTTGGAACGCGTATAAGCCTCGCAGCAGTTCTATAATACCTGAAAGAAGTCCTTCTGCATATTTCTTCCTCAGAAAAGCGATGACGGCGCGTGAAGAGACCTACCGTCTCATGGAAAATCTCGAGCAATTTGACGCGTTTTTCTTCAGCAGAGAGTCCACGGGGTGCCTAAGTGCACAAGTAGGTCGACGATGTATCACTACGATGGCAGACGCACCATTGCGAACGTATAAAACTTATGTCGATGACGGCAAGAGGTGAGTTGTCAAGATGACGTAAGTGAAGCGCGCCACATAATCGGCGGTGCAACGTTCAACGGTTCAGGAGGCCTCAGTTTGGTAACAGCTACATTTCTCAACGACAGCGCAGCCTCCCGTTGTAACTGTCTAATATGTACTGATACAAGAAAACAAATACACCGCAAGTCAAGCCCACGGAAGAAAGCTATGCGATAACTTGACGGTAACTAATGTGATATAATCGTCTGGTGACATGAGATTGTCCGTTATTAATGCAGTGAGTGAGTGTATGTATATATGCTGGCGATATGCCGACCAATTGTCCAAGAAAGTAGATACCAATTCGCCAGGACTGATACCACTTTCTAGAAGGTTCATGCGAGCTAACATTGACCTAGGAACGAGTTCTTGGGGATAGTTTGCTTGTAGTCATCAACCCAAGTCGTGAGGTTGGCGTTCATATATGCGTCGATGTATCTGCAAAGTGAGGTCAGCAGAAGAAAGGAGAGAACAAGGCAACCACGAACGTCTCAATGTAGGCCTTCGTGGGAAACTCCGGGGGGTCGCATCCTATGTTTATGGCGTCTTCTGGTTGGTACACACGGATATAGTCAATGCTCATGTGAACCGGGAAACCAAGATGTTCTAGATCGACTGGACCAAAATTTGTAGACATTCCGAGATTAGCCAAAATGTACTGAGAGCGCAGGTTAGAGCAGAGAAGGAAGTGAGTCTTAGCATACCATTGGTTCCTGGGGTATGGCTCTTGCCGAAATCTCGACTTTGTCGTCCGGCCCAACTCCATTGCCTTTGATAGACCAGGCAATTTTATTATCGGAAATCCATGTTATGTACTGAAGAGGTTCGTCAGTTACTCCACAACCAAGAAAGACAGAAAAGCTTACACCCTCGTCGTACCCGGGGCGGTACTACGTACAAAAATGGTCAGATGAGGAATCAAGCAGGAAACTTGAATGTGTGTACCTCGAAGGCATATATCGACGCGCAACCACCGGTTTTCTCATAACATTGTGTATCCGTGTTTGTTACGACCGATGTCGCTTGCTGAGTGACACTTCCCATAAACGTATTGAGCTGGGAAATAGCGGGATCTGCCACGAAGAAGTTCGCAGAAGAGTTGTCCCACTCATAGGCATAATTGAAAGGCTATACAAGATGCCGATTGAGCACTTTGTGCGGTACGAGAGCGCGCTAGTTCACATACCGCGAACTGCCCGGATTGTGACACTTGCGCGATCAACGTGTTTTCATTAATCTATGGATTCGTCCATCAGATAGAACTGTGACGTTTCGAATGGAAAAAGAAATGACCGACCTGAGCCTCGAAGATGTCAATTTCTGGTGCAGAGCGGCCGACGTAGGTGTCATCGGAATGTTTTGGGCCAGGATGACTTTCACCAGGACACGTACACCTGGAAAGCCGCTGACCGGGAAGATACGACAGGGCACCCCCTTTGCCTTCATCGCCGTCGATTGTAGCGAAAACTGGTTCACCGTTTCGGGTCTGATTTGGGGCTGTTCCAACATCGCACGCATCTAGGAACCGACCATGAGCAGGGGTTCTAACTTACAGGGACATAGAAACATTCTACGCTTACCATATGAATATGGCCACATTCCGTCTAGTGATGCGCCATATCCAGCGCGCCCCAGGTTTCCCATTGTCCATACAGCTGGCCACAACCCAAGCACATTATCTGCACCGGGTAAAATGACGTTGGTTTCGATATAGCCTCCGGTGAAGCAGAACTTGTTCCTTTTCCTTGATCAGAAAGATGACGACACTGTCGAGCTTTGGACCCTACCATGTGGATACCATGCCTTGGTAGGCGTCAGTAACTGCGCAGCACGACCGAGAACGAAGAAGTGATACTCACCGCCTTGATAGTGGAGGTTGTGCGTTTCCTTCTGAGAGAGCGTTATAACCATATAGCCGCCTTCTGTCTTCACGGCCTCAGGATCATACCATTCCAGATTATTCGTGCCCTAAAAATATCGGAACCAGAAAGTCAGTACCCAGAGAGGCCATTGAAGCCCGTACACACCCAATAGTGTAGATCGACAGCTTCCCAATAAGGATCCTCTCCTGGATAGAAAGAACGGCCATCGGTGTTAAACTCGTCGGAGAATACAAGTCGCATCGTTTTTGAATTGTCTTCCCATGACTTGATAGTGTATGCCGCTTTGGGAGTCTCGTCGTCAATGAGCCCCCAGTTTCCGGGAATATCGGGTATCTGCCCACTAGCATTCAGGCCTCCCAAGTTGAATCCACCTTACGGTTCTTGTAAGACTTTGCGCACGTATGCAGAACGTAGAATCACCTTGATTAGAAAGCGGTATTCGGGTATAAAAGCTGATGACAGGGTATCCCACGCTAGCGAAGGTAAGGCGAATGAAAGGTAAAGACGTTAATGAGGATGCTCACAATAGTGACAGTATTCCGACACATAAAACAGCGAGGCAGCCAAGGTTGGACAATCCACGCATTGAAACGGCATGTCCGTCGTACTCTTTCTCACGCGATTTCTCCTGTGATGGTGTGTGGATGTGGTCGTCGGGCTCGACCAAGTCTGGAGAAAGATCGGCTCCCCATTGCTGAGGGTCGGGAGACAGTGAATACTGCATCACATCATTAATGGCACGTCATCGGGTGCGAGGGCAATTGTGGCACCTTTTTCGATAATGAGAGAAATTCCTGGCTCTTGGAGGGATATGGAGTATCAAAATTGGACTGCGTAGAACGGTCATGATGACAGCACCGAGCGAAGAAAGACCGACGCACGAATTCCGACCATTTGCTCGTACTTCGAGATAGTCTAGAGTTGGACGACATAGCAGAGGCGAGCCGCCAGCAAGAAAGAGGCGCAGACAAGATAGCGAGAACGAAAGGCGCGGCAGACGGCAAGCGAGCGAATAAGGCAAGAAGTAAAAGGAAGCGAAGCAAATGGAAGTTTTTGATGGTAACGTTACGGACGGCGTGCTGGATATGGACAGTGGCCAGGTTGTACTCAGAAACGCGTGATCCTGATTCCCAGCCTGGGTCTTCTCCACATCACAACAGCGCACCAATATTCAGCTTGGCATGCGCCGCATTTGATGGCAAGATGTTTTACATAGAGCGGAGCCAAGCACGCCAGACTCTCTATCCTCCTTCAGTCTTCTTTGCTCCTTGTTCGAGGCTGAGGCGGTGGCGGGTTCAGGTACTGTTCAGGACCGCAACTGCGGCAAATCATCATGATCTCATCCATTATCTCCGGCGTGCGCAAATAACAAACCGATCTCCGGATAGTTCCTTGTTTAGACAAGCCTCGGCCAAAACAAAACTTCCACTCGTATAGTAGTCTACAATGTACATACACACTTCAAATACACAAGACAAAATGGTATCACAACAATGGATGACAATCCATAACTGTTTGAAGTCCCAAATCATGTTGTAAATTCTCAGGGTGAACAAGTAGAATGGAAAGAAAACATGAATCCAAACCATAACGAAAATCTTATGGTTGACGGGAGTATCACGCTGATGGCCGCTGATGCCCCATCACCCGGCAGGTCAGGACCTCGGAAACCAGTTGCCATAATGGGCATGCTTAAGTCTTAAGGTTGCGGCAGGCAATGTAGGGATCAGTTCAATGCCAATCCTATCCGCCTCTGAGTCACTGGTGTGTTTCTTGAAGTTCGTCTTGCTCTTATATACTGATGCCGTTATTAGGTTGTACCTTTCTTTGGTGACCAAGGTTTCTGGGACGGGATGAAGATGATTGAGAGTCGATTAACTTCATTATAGGATTTTGAATTTTCCACATCTGATACTGACTATGCGCTGTAGCATGTAGGATGGTGTGAGCAAGGTTGCCGAGAGTTTTTATAGACACCAAGTGGCACGGTATGCCATGGCGGGTCTGTGGGACGGGTACGGTAGCCGGTCAGGTATACAGCCACTAGTAGTTGAGTCTAATAACTGTTTAATCTTGATAATATATATATTCTGAATTATTCGAATCTTTTTGACCTTTAACGGCCTCAACGTCGTCAAGAGTTGACGAGCAATATCTTATTGGACCGAGCTGCCCGAATGTTCCGGCAATTGCCGGATAACGATCAGCGGCGCAGATGGGTATCTCCTCGCCTCTAACTACCACAGCACGCCAGCAACGTCGTGCTCGTCGGCTGCAGAACTTCTTCTGGGCCTTCTTCAACTTCTTTTCTTCGTGTTTCTTTGCTTTTTTAGCGGGGTCTGGCTTTGCAACGGCCCTCGCTGCCCCTTGGATTCGTTCCGGGGTTTCTGATGCTCATTTTTGCGGCGGCGCCGTCTCTAGGAGAATCCCGACACGTAAGCCTTCAGGACGAGGCTGCGACGCTGCTGGAGGACGTTTGCGGGCCTGCAGCCGCAGGATACGCCCCCGCCTTGCGACTCACAACGTACAAGCCCTCAGGACGAGGCTGGACCACTGCTGCCGGGCGTTCCTGGGCTTCAAGCCCCGCGCGACGACATACTATTTTACGACCAGGACGACTATCAGGACGACAATGCTGACTACTGAGATGATAATGATGACTAGTGGACGCGTATTAGCCTCAACAGTGCGTATTTTCATTTCTTGTGCTCTTCCTCTTTTCATTCGTCTCACTCTCAGCTCTGGCGGCCACGGTTTTACCGACCCATGTATTTTGCACACCCGCATCTCTGCATATCCCTACGCTATCCCCGCCGTCCTTTTACCCGGTACCATCCTCTCGCCCCACATCATGCATGTCGATGAGCCCTGCGCAATTGCTCGGGGCTTGTCGGCAGGCACGAATACTGCTGGAGGCGACGGGTGACGGTATTCTGTGGTATACCGTGTACCAACCCGTACCCGCATACCATTTGCGCGGTTGACGGTACTTCGTGCATCGGGCTCTCTTTGGCCGTACGTGTTATGAGTGCAAACAGGTCCTTCACACCATCGCATACTCCCCAAAACTACCACTACCGGCGCCTTCCTGTCGTCTGCTCTCTACGGTCAATCACCGACTATCGTGACATATTCACCATGTCTATTATTCACGACGACCAGGCCCAACCACCCCCCGCGCTAGACATTCAGGCCTCAATTCTCCTTCCGTTGTGTGGTATAAGGATATTTGAACAAGACTTAGTCGATATGGAACACGATCGACCATACACCGTACCTCCCGCCAAAGACCCAACCTTCTCGGTCACCAACCGAAACCCGCGAATCGATGGTTCTCGTGTAGATGCTGGCTTTCCTTGTTGTCCTCCGCCAGGGGCACAAAGTCGAAAAAACTGGCGACAAAGGACGTCGGCGAGGGAATGAAGGGCACACTACATCTAACGAAGTCAGTACTACGTTTTCTGTCAAAAATAGTCACTTACCAGTATGTTAGATCCCCTCGTTCAGCAGCGTTGTCAGGCCAAACTGAACAATCCCTTCGAAGCCGGCAGCTAACAATGGCCAACGAAGCTGTAAAAGTGGCTGCAGGCTCCAGCATGCCAAAGGCTGATGACACTGCAGAGGAACATCCTCTCAAAAGGGTGAAAACGGTTCACAACAACGACCTGCAGCCGCCACTAGACCCTAAGCTGTCGTGAAGAATTGTCGCCTCAGACAACGACGATGAATCCCACCCCCAAGCCTTCTCCTAAACGGACCCACAGGACCACCGTCGCAGATGCTTCAGACGACGATGACAAATCCCCACCCGACAAGCCTCCTCGTGTGCCGGTTTAACGACGACATTGGATGCTGTGACACTTTACGATGCCCGAGAGAATTCCACATCCACCAACTACGACGGGCTTGTTGGGCCAGAGGGTGTCAATAACGAGGTCAGGCTCGGCATAGATGGTACCGATGGCCTTAATGCCAATAAGGAGAATGTCGTTGCTGCATCCCCTTCTCGTTTTCCTGTTCCCGCCGATAATGACACCCCCAGCCTCTCCTTCCTGAAAGGCTCCGAAGCCCAAATGTCGGCTATCCCTGCTGTTCAATCAAAGCCTCTATCACGCAGGAACAGTACCTTCATTGAGCCGGCGCCAAAGGTTTCTTTGCCGATCTTCAACGCTTGAGGCGCATACCATTACTATCAAGACCCCCACCAGAATGTGGCTTCTGTAGCTGCACCAGTCGTGTTCGTGTCCCCGATTACTCAAGACGAAGTCGCTAGATTCCAAGCTGCTTTGGCGGGACTACCTCCAGGATCGAGTCGCCCCAAGACGTCCAAGCGTAAAGTCACGGGCAATGAAACGACGTGATGCGCCAAAGGAAAGAAGCAAGCAGCTCAACAGGTAGCATTTATTTAAACCACGCTTGGCGTTGACTGATCTTGTTATGTAGGCCGAACTTAACCCAACTGACTACGCTTCTCGGGCATTCCAGCATCCGCAGGTACTTAAGCTTCATCCAGAACGCTCTTCACGTTTACTGACATTCTCATTCAGGTTCGACGGACGGAACTTCCCTCTTACGGATACGTCATTCCTTCAATATCGCGCAGCGAACTAGCACTGACGACGACGTGCATGTATCAAGCGCTGTACGAATTCCCGCATACCTACATGCTGGACATCATGTTGCCTGTACTCATACAGTGGATCGATATCCATCGTGTACCTGATTTCCCCAAGGAACGGGATGCTGGAAGGTGCTGGAGGAGAGGTTGAGGAGAGGGTTCTGAGTGTGTGATTGCCACGACTCCCAGTTGTTCCCTGTTGAAGTAAAGTCAGAATAAAATTGAGGTGAAGTTGTTGTCATGTACATTCCAAGTCCAAAGCTTGCATGCTGTTGAGAAGCTCCAGATTGTGCACAAACATCTGGCCGCTCCGACAGGCTCTACGACTAGTGACCGGTCCTCTGGTGCAGCGCTCGAGAGGGACCCCAAAAGGTTATTAGATTTACCAGATATTTCTTTGTCCTCTGGTAGTGCGCTCAAACCAGAAGGAGAAGCATGAGGTTTGTAACCAGATGGTGTAGGCTTGTCGTCGATGACACTTAGGAGTGAGCAATGGGAACTGGTGAAGCTGCACGGAGAAGACGTCGAGGAGGAATCAAATGAAACTGAGTTTCGTTGACTTTCATGCTATTGGATGGTGACAATAATGGGGATGTCGAGTTTCGATGGTGGAGGCCCGACTAGGGAGACGACAGCGCTGGACACGATGGAGTCACGGTTGTCCTTGAACTGTTTACCACTAGTAAGAGCCAGCGTCGACAAAACAAGAAATTCCGCGCTTTAATGGTGCATCGTTGAGTAGACGTGAAGTCGGACCAACCTTTTCCAGAGGGTGTCGAATCGAACGGGCTTGGAGGACGTGCGGACATTCTGCATGATGAGCTTGGCTTGACGTCGGCCCAGTCGTGGATGACGACGCCCAGGAAGTAGATCCCGACATCCTTAACGGGGTTGGGCTTGAAGAAGTCTTGTATTGTACACGAACAAGCGTTAGCTTGTCATTGATGAAAGGAGCAGAAGGCTGGGATAGCCTGCAGTGACCCCCGTCCGCTCTTGACCGTATCAGCATTGTTCTCCTACCAGTACTAAACCATCATCTGTTCAGTATAACTGCTGTCAGGTTGGCTTGAGCCTTGCACTGCTCGCGGCACCCTTGTTCGAAGCAATTCATCAATCTTTTGGTGCAGGCGCATGAAGCACAAAGGTGCAGCACACATACCATACATCAAAATTTCAGATACAACGACAGCAAGAAAGGAGAGACGACGGCGCAAGAGGATCAGGATGAGGATAAACAGCGACGAAAGAGGACGACGAGGCCGGGGAGGCGAGAACAACGAGCAGCGGATGCAGTTCTTCTCGTGTTATCGTCTCCTCCTTACCGTTATCTCGTTTCCCATCGTCGCCTCTGCAACCCACCGGAAGTATCTCCCATCCATAGTCTCTCGTCCGTTACCACTTTGCAATCACCGCTGTCGTGCCAAAGAAACATACAATACCAGCCTAAGCTTCAACACGGTAATTGAATATTGGATTATCCTGATGAATATGAACGATACACGTAAAATGACAGACGACGAGCATACCGGACAGGAGGCGCAAAGGAGTTAACATTTTTGGAGCAAAAAAACATTGCTGTCTCGGTGACCAAGATCATTTTCTGACAGCAATCATCTAATCATGTCGGACGAGATCTAACACTCAAATGTGCCTGGAAAATACGCGTAAAACGGTCAGCTATACTCGAGGCATAATATAGAGAACGAGCCTTCTTCTAATATACAACCGCCTCTTCCACGACCTGATCTTTACAAGGACCCTCCCAACATCTATCAGCTACCCACTATTCCAGGCAGGCAGGCATCAGAGAGCTGTGCGTGGGACCGTACTGTATCGTCATGGTTGCGGTTAAGGGGAGAGAAAGAGATTACTCCGTTGACCGTGTCGGGAGACAGAAGTACTAAGACTGGGGATCAAGACGGGCGGTGAAACGATGAAGCAGCCTGAGCAAAGGTGAGCGTGATAGTGAGGAGAACGATGCGGGGTCGGTTGTCGCATGGACTAGGGCACACGAGGATGGACGTCGCGAGCAAGCACGATCGGGCCGTGAACCTTGGCTTTTCTTACTACCATCTTCACGACCGCTGTCCTCGGCCGCTTGTTCGTCTTCGACTCCTCTGCCTTCGCCAGCCCGGAGACGTATGCTGCGGGTACGAAGATGAGAGCTATCGTCAGAAATGTCCTCAAAGAGTCGGATGGCGCCGTCGCCAGAGGTCATAGTGTAAGGGCGGGAAAAAATAGATTTATGGCAGGTCGTCTGCTCTTGCCGGGCATCAAAGCGCTTCAGGCGAAGGTAGCGGGTTGAAGCTGTGCTGGGATGGGCATCCGCGAGGTGGTAGGAGATGGCAGAACGGCGCTGGGAGCAGGTGTGGGGGATGGAAAGAATCATCGCACATTAAGTAGTGTACTCTACATATCGTCAGTGTCAGAAAGGAGACTTTCGAGAACGAGCACATACCTTGGCAAAGACAAAGCCTTGGCGTGCCTACAAGACGGCAGCCAGCCTCTTCAAGACATCAGCCGTCGTCCCATGAATGTTGCTGCTCCGACCTGGAGGCTTACGCAGCGAGTAGCGAGCTTGTGGGGACGGGAAGCCCACAGTCGTCCTCAGAGCGTATCCTTGGCTGTTGGAAGCCGGTAACGATGATCCGGGGTCCAAAAAAGAGGAAGAAGTAAAGCAAGAGAGCCCGGGAGGGCGGAGACGAAGTTTCAGAGCTGGATGACACCTCGTCATTGAGATGCCATCGCGGTAGGAAGTAGACGCCAATCGCGATCGGTATCCGGCAAACGCCGAAGAACGATGAACGTGCGTTCAAAACAACAGTCACGAATATTGGAACGGGAACGTGGGTCGTGAAGGAGGTGATGGTTGTTCCTGTAGGGCTTAGCATAAACACATAGAAATGTTTAACACAGCATACCTTCTGTAGTGAGCCTGCGACGTCGGCGTGTTGCCAAGTCCAACCACAGCTCAAATGCCCTCAGGCAGGAAGGGAAGAAGGATTGCAGAATAGAGAAGTTTAAACAATAAACATTCCACCAAGAGTGTACCGGAGGAATGGAGATGAACTCCACCACGAGTCTCTTTGGCGAGGTCCCCGCACTCTGATGGAATGCCCGCGGATTTGACCAACACCAAAGGTCATGGTGGTCAAGCGGTAAGGAGGAATGACGCGTCAATTCGATCATGTCAAGTGGCTGACTCATTATTTAATCGATTTACCATAAACACAGAAATAACTACTTAATAGATATAAATGGCAATTGGTTTTCGAGGTCCTGACCTGCCGGGTGATGGGGCATCAGCGGCCATCAGCGTGATACTCCCGTCAACCATAAAATCTGAGTTCCATGGTCTAGGACAGTAAAAAGGTGTGCCTGGGCCGAGTATGGCAAATATGGCCCAGTAAGGAAGGTGGGATAGTCTGAAAAGTAGAATAGAGACTGGGGAGGGGGTCGGAGGCCTCCCTAGATTGACGAACTGGAAGTGGGTTGGCGACGTGTAGAACGTGAGAATGTTGCTGACAAAGGTGGCGGCTTCCCGGCTTCTGCCCGTTTGGAACGAAATTTAGATCTACATGCGCTTTCAAACGTTATGGATTGTCATCCAATATGTCCACGTCTACGTGGTCAAATATACAACAGATAATGTTAGATCATAACAATTTGGTGATTACACCCAATCCCTGGCCGAAGAGTCAGCAGAAGAGAACAGAAAGAGTCATGGAGCCGACCTTCGTCTTTCCCTCTCGGAAAAGCAACTTCATGCCCTCTTTCACAAACTCGGGATGGGAAATGAATTCAAACGTTACCGTCGCTCGGTCGCCTGTTCGGAGAATTCCTTCGGGATGATCCATGCTAACGATTCGTACAGTCTGCCTGACAGCCTGCAACCTCCGTTAGTCCTCGTTGGAAACGCGGAAAAAGGAGCCCGACGCACGCCACAGTGCAACATGGCCTGTACGCGGAACCCGGTCAATCAGAAGCCAGCAACGACGATAACCTTATATCACCCACCTGATAGTTCTTCTGCAAAGTTGTGTTATGGCTACAACAACACGTTAGGATGGTAAAGGTGAAACAGGAGAAGAAGAAACGGACTATAGAATCAATACCTGTCCCTCAAACTGCCGAATAGCTACATCCGGGGAATTCAGATGTTGTTCGCACGATGGTAATTTGTTCCTTACCACGAGGGGGGCCTTCGCTTTTGCTTACGAGAACCATGCCTTTGCGCACGGTGTCGCGAAGTACCCGCTTCAAAGCAAATGAGACGCACTGTCCAGCATCCGCCGATGTTACAGGCGCTCTGATGGCCTTGAATGGTCGAATTTCCGAGGAAAACCGTCACTACGCACCTCTTCCGTTGCATGTCCTTGATTACGGTAGGCGTGAAGTTTCCGTTCGAGTCCGGGCCAAAAAGTACAGCATCACCGACCTTGACCCGCCCGTTGTTGACGATCCCATTTACAACGGTGCCGACATACGGAACAGACCACACCTCGGTGACGGAGAACTACGCAAATTAAATGAAAGAATAATCGCGTATGATGGAAGGAACGTACCTCTAACGGCTGGTTGGCCGCAAACTTTTCCTTGTCGCCCTCACTCGAAGGCAGGAGGTTCAAAAAAGTGCGAACCTGGGGAATATTACAGCCGTGCTTCACCGCCAGAGCTCCACAACTTACATGATCGAGACCTTCCCCGGTAACGTTAGAGACCTGGAAGATGGGACACACTCTGGAATCATCATTGAATTTGGGAATGGCCGATCAAGTGCTATGGCTTACTTGCTCTTGCCGAACGAAGTTGCAATCTCGACAGCGGCCTCGGTGGACTTGACGAAGACGGGCTGCTTTCTGGGATGTTATGGCTTAGCCGACCGTGCAAGACTGGATACATGGTAACGACGTACCGACAGCCTGGACTCTTCAGAATCTTCACGACCTGGTCAACAGTGTCCTTCATTACGTTCGCTGGAGTCATGTCGATCTTACGAGCAATCAGATCGATAGTGATGTTCTCTGACCGTGTATTCCATACCTTGGTGATACAGACGACGATTGGAACGCTCAGAGCTAAGGCGATCGATAGGTGCTCCTTTGACATCCCAATCAAACCAGCATTGGCTCCGACTATCAGGATAACACAAGATGGGGCGCCCGAAGTGAGGCCGTATAATGTCGTCTTCAGATACCGTTCATGCCCAGCCAAGTCTTCAGAGCCGATTAGGTGGCTGTTGTCCTAGAACTGGTCAACATACCAATGAACGAGACAATCTTCGCCGCTTGCGCCGAGATATCCTCCCACCCTAATTTCTCTCTCCGCACAACCTCGGGGTCAGCAGAAGGAGTGATATGTGGTAGTATGGGCGCTCCAGATGGCCCGAAGCCAAGGATCTATGGATTTTGAGTTGAGATTAAGCAAATGACTGCTCAAGATTACCTCCATTCCAACAGATGAGGTTCTGCCACTTTCGATTTCGTGTTTGTGTCGAAATAATGCAACTCGTGCTCGTCCCCTGCCGTCATCGAGAGCACCTGGCCAAGTGTGAACCATACGAACACAACTTGAAAATAAAACATACCACGCGTTAATACACCGAGCGTAGTAGACTTGCCACTGTCGACATTCCCTACGACTGCACATCGTACCTCGGGAGTAAGGGAAACGTTGGGAGGGGGAAGCCGTAGCAATACAGTTAATCTTGGATGCCCTATCTTGACCTCGACCAGCACGGACACCTGATGTGGATCAGTTATTGGTACCAAGCGAATGCTCATAATTGACTGACCTTTCCGCCAATCTCCTCCACTGCTTCAGTAAGCTTGGTGTGTAGAAATGTCAAATCCTCCACGGTTCTCTCATGCCCTGACCAGCCTTCAGAGTCATCGGCAAGTGTTCCAGCAAAAAGCGCCGTATTGGGAGGCTGGGCGCCAATCCGTAACACATATTCGCCAAAGTTCCTGGTTATTATGATGGCTAAAGTATCGCGCGCCCGCTCATAGTCGGCAGGGAGTTTGGAAAGGAGTTGGGTCTACATCATTGACCATCAAAGACATGTACACCTGCAAAGTTATGAGACGTACTATAATCTTCTCCTCGACTTCAGCCAAGTCGACATTGCCGAAGGGCTCTTCCTCGACGACTGAGGGAGCCACAGGTTCTGCCTTGCCCTTGCCTTTGCCCTTCTGAACTTCCTTGGTTGTCTTCTCCTTGACCATAGTCGCGGCGCCTTGTAAGCGCTGCTTGTTTAGTTCGCGGTTGTGGATGTCGTCGATCTCGTGCTGGAAAGTGCGTAGGCTGGTCATTTTCTCTCCACCACCTTTAACGGCCATGACTAGCAGTATGTATCGAGTCAAGTTGACTCGGTAGAGTAGTGATCGATTCTGTAATCGGATCACAGCCTACGTCACGTCGAATCAGTTTTTGTCAAACTCAGCGAGGGGCCTTCATACCCCTCATCTTCTACATTCATTTGACTCGAACATCAGAGAAATATTTACGCTGCTGAAAATGCAAAAGAAACGGCACAGTTCATGTGGATCACGGTTGCTAGGGTTAGGGGTAGACCTGACGCGTGACACTGCACGTTTTACGCTGTCACGTCACGAAACGCGTCTCTTCCTCATCCCTCGACTCATACGCCCGTCATTGCTACGCCACACAACACGCAGCGCCCAGTGAATCTATAGAACCGTACATCTTACTTTAGACGCGAACCAGTTGATCTTCGGTTCCATGGCGTCGTCAGATAACCGTCGACTACTCAACGGTGCCGACCATATATGTTTTGCTTATTCCAAAGATGGGACGTACGTGGCAATACCTCAAACCTGCAACGTGAAAACCCTTATGCCTACTCTAGACGCGTCTTTGTTGGTGGAGGTGACGCGACCATCGTTATGCTCGATATGCGGGAGGGCCACGGAGGCGGCGAACCGCCGTCGTACTCGGAGTGGGACGACAAGGTTACTTGTATCGACACATGCGTACGCTAACTTATCTGCGCCCCCTCACTCCCCCTTCCTCTGACTTCCAATCACCAGACAGACTGTATGATTGCAGGATCCGAGGATTCAACAGTTCGTCGATTCGACAAAAACACGCTTGATTTTCTGGGAAACGTCACTCAAACAGAAGCGATCGGCATATTCTGCTTGTCTATAGATCCTAAAGGGAAGAAGGTCGCTGTTGGCTCTCAGTGCGTGCAAGTCTCCCTTTCATTCGTGTCTAACAATTGCGTTGACAGAGAACCTGTGCTAAAGGTTATCGAATTGGAAGCGCCAGACCTGTGCGTTAACCTCGAGGATCACCCAAGTGGCGTACGCAAAGTGTCGTGGCATCCAACTCTTCCATTACTCGTCCGTCTTTTTAACTCAACATATATCATGCTCACTGGCTTCCTAGGTCGCCTGTGGCTGCAATGGAGTCATAACAGTATGGGACCTCACCGATAACTCACCGCATGTCGTGAAGAAAATGGACGGTATCATACCTGCAGTCAAAGACTCTCAGTGAGTTTCCCACCATGCAGAATATCGACTGTCCTCATCAGTAACAGATCCCCGCAATTTATGCACGACTGTTCGGTCGTATGGCATCCGTCGGGCGAACACTTCTTTGTCATAACCAAAAGCCACGAAGTCATTACCGTCTCTCGAACTAGCTGGTCCAAAACCTCGACATTCTCCGACAAACAAGCAGTAGGAACTCCAACCGCCTTGGCCATGTCTGTCAATGGGGTTTACCTCGCTACTGTTATTGCTTCCACAGTATACATATGGTCTACTGAAACTCGCAGAATCGTCTCAACACGGTTAGTTCACCATTTGATGTCCAATGTTTGCCTGACACCCGAATAGCACTCTTGGTGTCAATAAGGACAAGTTCGTAACCCAGCTGGCATTTTCTCCTACAGAAAACCTTTTGAGTTATGCGGATTCGGAGGGATGGTATGGCACGCTTACAGGCATAATTCCCGCCAACATGCCCAACCCAATAAAATTAGCCCCGAGCACGAAGGCATCCACGACACTGCCGATGGACAAGGGTCCCCAGGATCTTTTCTACGAACGCGTCGATGAGCCCAATGGTGATACCGATATGGCAAGCGATTGCGATGAGACTGACAACGACCGTCCACCAAAGCTAGACACTTTTAGTACGCCACATTATGCGGAACCAGGTAGGGATTGTTGCTGGCATCATAAATGCTTATGGACTTATATTTCAGTGAGCGTAACGGAACCTCAACCTCCTTTTCAACCTGCGTCTACACCAATGCATCTCAAGAAGAGATACCTCGGTATGAAGCATCCCCGTGTTTACTTACAAGTCTATTGCTGACGTCTCAACAGCGTACAATACACTTGGCGTCATTGAAGTGAGCGACCAAGACACTCACCATGTCGTCAACATTGAGATGTTCGATAAATCGACGCGTCGTGGAATGCACTTCAATGACCCTTTCAAGTTCGATATGGGCTATCTCGGTGACGCTGTCTCGTTCAGCCACTGCTCTCTAGCTTACTGAACGGCTTCGTAGGTGAACGCGGTGCACTATTCGCATGTCAGCCGGAGGGGGACCATTCCGCCAAGGTTGCTTACAAGCCATACGGAGGGTGGTCTACCCAGAGCAATTGGACTTATGATCTCAAGCGCAACGATGTTCATGTTCTTGGAATTGCGACTGGAAGCATGTGTCCGTCATCAAGTCTGCGGGACAGAGCGAACGACGATCTGCAAGGATTCGGAAACGTTGTCATCGCCACAGATGAGGGTGATCTCACGTTCCTTAGTGGCACTGGGCGCGAGCGGCGAATTATGGGTTTGGGAGCAGACTTCATCTCGATGGTTGCGAGCGCGGAGTGGGTCTTTGTCGTCCACCGCGCAGGTCCTACAACATCGGACGGTATGTCATGTAGTGTTGCATTCCTGCAATATGCTCAAGTCAATGATCCCTAGGCTCTCAAAATCTATCATATAGTATGATCAACTTTGACGATTTCACTGTAAGACAGCGTGACTTTCTACCTGTTCCAAAAGAGCATGTTCTCAAATGGATTGGCATCACTGAAGAAGGAGTAAGTATCCTGTTGTGTCTTCATGTTGTGGTCTGAACATGATTTAGGCACCTGCAATGTACGACAGCAGTGGTCGAGTTCATATATTAACGAAACATCGGATACCGCACCACGCAACCTGGGCGCGTGTCATGGACACGACTCTGCTCGACAGACGACAAGGCAAAGACGAATCGTACTGGCCCGTCGGCATAACTGGAGGAAACTTCATGTGTCTAATTCTCAAGGTTTGAGCCCCCAATTCGTTCGCGGCGAGAGGCTCATCTAGGTTCCCTTAGGGTCGACAAGAGTATCCGGAATTCCCTCGCCCACTCATCCAAGAACTGCCAATCATCATGCCTTTCAGAGGAGAGGATCCCAAAGAAGAAGAGTACGCTGACTCCACATCTTACCGAGAACGCAATCTCACAACGTAACCAGACTTGAGCGCGGAATGCTGCTACGCGATTTGTCCTTGGACGCGCTCGATGAAGAGTTGACCAACGACGATATCATCGAGAGGGAGAAAGCGATGGACAAGGAGTTCATCATACTAATTCGGAACGCTTGCAAGGATGACAACATTCCCCGTGCAATCGAACTGACCAAGTTATTGCACAACACCCAGACCCTCGACGCAGCGATAAGGGTCGCGGAGTTCTACCACCTGGTTGGGTTCAAGGAGAAAGTCCAACGATTGAAAGAGATTCGCGAAGAAAGCGAAGACCGCCTTATTCTTGCCCGCGAGAAGCGTCGACAGTGGAATAAGCCTGAAGCGCCCCCTCGTCGACTTCCCGACGTTGAAGACTCCATCAGTCGGGCTCCAAAGCCTTTCCAGGACTTTGGACCACCTCCGCCCATTGCTAGACCCGGTCTTTCGCGTGCTCGACCCGGTGTCGAAAGCTCGAAATATACCTCGAAGACCCCCGTTGCTCCTCCTGCGGCTTGGGAAGAGCTCGACGCTCCCGCCGAGACAAGTGCGACTAGCACTCCTGAAGGGAAACGGAAACGAACACCCGACGTCGAGGACGCTCCCGCACAGTCGATGCCGCCCCGAAACAGAGCAGTACGTTCAAATTAGCTTCATCAAAATGGTCTGACCATTTATCCACAGAACCTAATCCCTTCGCGCGCAAGCAACCACAGCCCGCAGACGTCTCCCGCAATCCATTTGCTCGTCGAAATGACTCCCACAAGGTCATACAGAAAAGCGAGAGCTTCTTCGATAAAGTTGATGCAGCAGAATCTGGCGGAACCAAGGCGAAACGTGAGTTGATTTGCTTCGCATCTACCGGACACCTCTAATCTCATGCTCTCCATAGGACCTGCGAAAGGGAAGGAGAAAGAAAGTAAAGATAAGAAGGAACTAGGACCGCGGCAGACGACACTCTTCGGTATGCTTCCAAAGAATGGGTCTTCGAAGAAGACAAATCCCACAGCGTCGAAGGAGTCGGACGCTGCCACAGACTCTCAAGCCACCGACGTCCCGATGTCGGATATGCAGGGCTCTGACATCACTCTGGTCGGGACGCAGCCTTCAGACTGGGAAGAGACACAACTCAACGACGAGGAGATGACATGACGCCAGCAATTACGAATGTATATACTATTGTACTAGTTATATGCCTATCTGAATCTCGGTTTCGTTTCTCCGTGGATAGCATCTGCAATGCCAATCTCCTAGGGAGAGTTGGATGAAGCTAGAAAAGAGAAGACCACTTCCTCACCTCAGGCGCGAATGGCCAATTGTCGAATGCTTTGACGATGAGAGCCCAGTCTTGTACCGTCAATTCCCTCAATTTGGTGTCGGGGTCGATATACTCATCGGGAGGAAGTGAGGGGTCGTGTAGTTTTTTGCCCAAGGATTCCCCATTAGCGCCAAGGAGCCTGAAGAATATATCAATCAGTTGGGGCTATATTGTAGGCGGAATCGGGATCCGTACGAAAGACCGCGCGAGACAGACTGCGCCTTGAGTACAAACATGCGGCGTAGACAGTAGTCCCATTTGTCGAGGAGATCAGGACGTATGAGCTATGGGAATTCACAGCTGAATCTTGAAAACATGAAAGGAACGCACCTCATTCGCATGAGGTTCGAGCGTCATCGTTTGGAAGGGCAATCCGAGGAGCTTGTTGTCCTTTCTGGTACCGAAACTGGCAAGAGTCTTGGCTCTGTAAGTGCCCGGTGCAGGATGGAAATGGTCGCTGAATGGTTGAGTCGCATCGAACGGCAGTGGCTCCCTAATCGTCGTTGTCGCCTCTCTGATGAGGGTCAATTTGCACCGAGTGGATGTCGATTTATGTACTGGAGGGGCATTCATTCGCTTCAAAAATGTTAACCGACGCGAGATAGAGGTGTGGCGGACATACCGACATAAGAAACGAGCTTAACACCATGTTGAGGGGTATGCGCCCGTGTTTAAAGAGCCACTGGCGGCCAGGAATGAAGCGGAGAAGCTGAGATACGAGTTGCTCGCCATGGGAGGTACTCGGTATGTGACTGATCCATTGGAGTTGAGGGTGTACTTGATGAGACGGTGAACAAAGGGTACAGAGATGGAGCGAGTTGGGCGTACGAGTTTCCCAAGGATGCACTTGAACATCTTTCAAGTGCCCATCTTCTTCGAGGAGGTCGTAGCTACTCCAGTACATACCGGAGTGCGGAACGACGACTATGCGATCGTCGACCTCTTGCAGAGCCTACAGAAATTAAGGACGTATTAACACAAAACGAGAGGACAACCCACAGTCAAGCTAGGGAGATACTCTCCAACTTCTTCCAGGACAATTAACTTTTTAATCCTTGATCTCGGGAGCGCAAGCAGCGCTCTCGTGAGCTGACCGGGTCCTAGCACCCATTAACGCGTTCGTTTGGATAAATTTGACTGATATAACACACCAGGATATGCTTCAATAACGATTTTATCCTTCGAACCCGCTGGGACGAACGCCTCTGCTATTTTCGCTGCAGTTTGTGGGTTGGACACAGATACTCGATGGGACGACGCTTGGGTGAAGCGCCATTTGGCGCCCCATTCCTCTGGGGGAGGAAGTCGCACATCGGCTAGACTCTTGTAGCTCGATGGACTTGCATGGAATTGACGCCAACACCCCGCCCGCAGAGATAGTACCAAGACTGGGACGCGTCGGGGAATGGCTCTTGTTAAAAGAAGCATCACATTACATAAGGTCAAATAATGTTCTTAAAAGTGGCCACATGGCTTCTGCTCAAAGTCAGTTCAACGTTCAGCAAGTGGCCTTTGTTTTCCTTGAGTTGGTGGATCAATGAAAGACATAGCATTGGAGGCCTTTCAATATTGTACAGTGCCCAAACTTAAATTTACTACGTTCACTGTTGTGTTTCTTTCTCCTCCACCACTTCCTCCTTCTTCTGACCAAAAGAAACATCTCCCCACCGCCCCGTATTGAACATATTCCTGACATTAATCCCTGCGAGTAGCAGGAACGACGCGACGAACTCAGGAAGCACATGAAATAGATAGAAAGTCCCCTTTTCTGCTGGAGTATTCTGGGAACCTGGGAGCATGGAATCCAAAGCGGCGGTTTCCTTGTACATCACTGATAGACGGTATATCGCGGGCATGGCCTGTATTCAAAATCACTACGACTTCCATGAGAGGAGCCGTCGACAAACTTACCATGAGCCCGCAGAACAAAATCATGTAACCAAACGCCCGCCCGTGTGTCCTATTCAACCGTTTCGCCCAAAGCAAGGTAGCCACAGTAGCCCAAAGGATTGCCAGCCCAGCTAACGCTGTGCTTACATATCTGAGAGACAGTGAATATTAGGAATCACGACAAGTCTGGTGTCGCCTCACCTCAGAGCCTGGTTCTCCGCCGTTTTGGTAGCATCGTCGCGTTGGCGTATGAGCCTCGCGTTTCCAACCATAGCCGTAATGTAGCCAGCCAGTATAACCAAGGAGAGAACATCACACATCCGCCTATATCGAAATCTTCGCTTGGGATCGTCGGTAACCGTCACTGTATTTGTCGACGACGTGAACAAGGACCACAGACTGCTCAGCTTGGGCGCTGAGGGTGTCATGGGCAGCTGACCTACAGCAGTATACGCCGGTAGCGATTCATCGGGACGCGTAGAGTTGACCAGCAGACAGCGCAGAATGCTGCAGACATCTCCAAATATGATGATAAATCCAATCGACCACGTTACAGAGAGGTACTCTGTCAAACCCTCTGATTCAGTGCCAGGATTAGCTGCGACTGCCGCGCGTAAGGAGAACATGATAGTCCTAAACGTCAACCCCAGTCAACTTCAAACACTGCAATAAACAAATCATGGAGCGTACCTCTCGACTACAAATCCTCCCGTGCCTGAGATACAAGCTGTGACAGCATCCCAGTCTTGAACTGCTGAAAGATGTAGGAGATCGAGAGCACCCCGTACGAGACTGCGAAAATTATGCACGGAATCAGCTCTTGCTCGAGCGTGATGCCGCCGACTGGAGAGGGGAATGTCATGGGGAAAGGCCAGCAAGACCTTGATGAATATCACGCTTGACATGAATCCTTCTTAGGGGACCTGAATGAGGGCTGCCTGACTTTGAAGGGCACCTACCATACTAATTCAGGTTAAAGGCGCTATTGGAAGCGCACGCATGATGCGTTGTCATCGGAAGCAGAAACAAAGTTCAAGGTTATGCAAAATGTACACCGATCTCGTGAAAAGCTGATAAAAGTCTGAAGATGCCATGTAAATCTTGATGAAACCCAGCAGGCATGAAAAGCTTACTTGAGAATGTCGTCAACGTCCATCTTGGCGGCACGATTTTCTGTATTCTCCGTCTCGTCCAATACAGCCTCTATTTTTGCCTTCATATTCACGTTGTCCTCGATGATCTATCAGAGAAGACTGCGATCAGCGCCACCCTCATGTATACCAATGCAGACGCCTACGTGATTCGTTTCTGAACACCATGTGCGCCAGTTCTTCTCAAGCATATCGATGACACCTTTTGCCATAAAGTTGCCATGTATAGTCTTGTTTCTTCGACTGAAGATTATGCGCCCCAGACCATCGAATTCTTCGAACTTGATGGGTGGCGGTGGATCCAGAGGGGCAACGCGGACGACGTCACTCTCGACCATTGGCGCCGGTCTGAAATTGTTCTTGCCAACATGCATTATGTGATCTACTTTGGCATAGAGTTGAACATTTGCGGACAGTCGTGACCAGAGATTTGTTCCAGGTCGCGCGACTAGTCTTTGCGCAAACTCCCGTTGAAACATGAGGATGCATACACGAGGAAGGGGGCGATGGGAGAGTATTCGGAATATTAGAGGCGATGATATTTGGTATGGTGTGTTGGATATGCAAACGTCGAAGTAGGGTAACTCGGCTTTGACGAAATCACCAATTATGACTTCTAGTTTTCGTTGTTCGGGTCTGTTTACCGCGTCAACACGTTAAGAGAGAGGACAATGATCGTACATACTTTCCCTGTACCCGTTTTGTGAGTTCAGCAGCCATACGTGGATCCATTTCCACGGCGGTTACGCTCTTTGCTTTCTCCAGTATTCGTACAGTCAAATTTCCGGTACCCGGACCAACTTCAAGTACTCTATCCGTTGGCCGTATGTTTGCCTACTTCCTCGTTAGAATGACTGTCAACTGCAGATCAGGAGAAAATGCACCGTGTCTACGATTCTTGATCATCGAGTCAGGCAATGTGCTAAAAGCATGTTGAAAGACATACTTTTGGGCGATAGTTGGATTCTTCAATATGTGCTGGCCGAAGCGCTCTGTGTTGAATATGGGGTTCCGGGCAGCCGATGACGACGATTCGCCATTGCTTTTCTGTTTCGCAGCCTTTGCGGACGGCTGGTGGGCTCGCGTAAATCGGTCGGAGGTTGCTCGTGGCATGGAGGAGGAGGATGCAAAAAATTAGCCGAAGCTGCCGAGCTGATCAACTAACCCCTATCTCGTACTTGATCACTGAAACTCAACGCAATTATGCCTGAATATCTCTCACAAGAGCAAATTGATACGGTACCTATATCCACTTTTGTCACCCTTCCTTGCTCATCTACTCTAAATGTAGTTCTATCGAAACGGGTGCGTCATTGGACTAGTCTCACGTCAAGTTAGCTCAGTATGCTCTGTCACAGATATCTGGTTCTCCCAAAGTTTCTGGATGCTAAAGATACAGATGCTCTTCTGAGGCGCTCTCACAAATACCTCGAGGACTTCTCGGTCGAAGACCATCCACTGGTCAGCTATTCTTCCGTCATCGAGCCGCAAGTCTGTGAACGTTCATCCACAGACTCGGTTCACAACTGCGGAAGACAACCATGTCGGCGACGACTACTTCCTGGACTCCGGAGACAAGATGTATGCATCGACAGTTCCTCGGAACATACGTCTCAGAACTCACGAATGGACAGCCGATATTTCCTGGAGGAAGATGCTGTAGATAAGGACGGAAAGCTCACTAGAGACAAGACCAAAGCCGTCAACAAGATTGGACACGGTACGATCTGATAACGCTCTCGTTACATGAATAGCGCGATTTAAACTTCATCTAGGACTACACGAACTTGATCCTCTGTTTCGCAAGGTAACCTTGGAGAATGATCGCGTCAAAGCTGTGGTTCGAGACCTCAAAGTTCACCACGACCCCGTTGGTACGGGTATCTTTCTCGTAAGGACCAGACGGCCTTACGGTTTCCAGCGCTCCAATCCATGGTCATCATGAAGCAGCCCTACATCGGTGGCCAAGGTTCGCCTGCCTGGCATGTTCTAGACAAATAATCAACTGACACCCACTCACATCCCCATTAACAGTCGGCGAACATAACGATTCGTGAGTCCCTACGTTCCTGTCTCTCTACCGGCGTCACGTAAGCTGCGTCCTAGGACTTTTCTCGTACGTTCCCAATATAATCCCAATCACAACATTCCCTCACCTATTTATTCGTAGTACACCGACCCTCCGTCAGCTGTCGGATTCTGGATCGCCCTAGAAAAATGCACCGCAGAGAACGGCGCGCTATCTTTCCTACCAGGCTCTCATCGCACCTCGCCGATCACCAAACGCTTCGTACGCCTACCTCAGGGTGGCACAGGGTTCGAAAGCCTGCCGATACCCACAGACATCAACGAGAAGGCCCAGTTCCAAGGCGAATATATTATGGAGACATGTGAACCAGGTTTGCCACATCACCGCCTCGCGGTCCGCTCGCTAATTCTGGATGCTCTGGTCTTACTAGGAGATCTTGTTATCATTCACGGTGCCGTTTTGCACAAATCAGAGCACAATTATAGCCCAAACACTCGCTTCGCGTACACCTTCCACATGATTGAATCTCCCCCGTACGCACGATATGACACGAAGAACTGGTTGCAGCCTACAGAAGCAATGCCGTTTTCTCACATCTTGGATAGTCCCCAAAGCGTTAGCGCTTAGATGTAGACAGTTGAATGACATCGCATCGTACAATAAACCACACGAAGATTGAGCATGAGAGAATATATTATTTAACCGTATGCCTAATGCATTTGCTCTATCGATAGGTAGTACATAAAGACAAACTAATCCTTCCCTCAAAGACAATACCCGTCCAGGGCTAAAAATCGGAGAGACGTAGGAAACCAGGACAGACAATATAACCGTTAGATAGCGAAAAATTAATACTTGCGAAACGAGACAAGGTATTAAGTGTCTTCAGAAGTGGAAGAGGGAAGGTCAGGATGGATGCGGAGAGACAGATGAGAAAGAGTGATCCGTGGTCAAAGCCAAATAATACATGATAGGAAACAGAGATGAATGAGGGTTGGATGAGTGTCCCGAAAGGTGGAGAGTATAATGCGATGAGATGCAACAGTCGACAATGTAGATTTTGCGGAAGAGATGTGTGCGCGCCAATACGAGACCAGGTTGTAGGGTGTCGGTGTGGGGATTAGGGGGATGCGAGACGGGAAAAGGAAACGAGAAATCATGTCACAAATAGCGTAACCTGACCGCCAGGCCGGTACTGTTCGAACGCCATCTGCACATCCTCTGTTGACCCCAGTGACACCATATCACCGTCCTCGTCTTTGTATTTGACACGCAGGGGACCGTCATCTCTTCGAGGACCACAAAGCCGAATTTTGCGCCCGACTTTCTCGACCAAATCATCGTACTCCGTCGTTCGGGGAACCTGTATAACAAAGATGTCTTCGTGGAAGTGCACTTTGACCTTTATAGGATGGGGAAATGGGGCATGGCCACCACCATTCACGGCATCGAAAGTCTGCGACCGCGATCCTCGTAGTACGCCACCACCCAATGATGACTCGCTGGAACCGAACGGCGTTATCGGTGATGAGGAGTTTGGCGAATAATCTGAGCTGGCCGTCGATTGGCTGGACCCACTGCCCCGCTTGTGTGTCATGCTGCTGATGGAGGTTGACGATTGTGAATGATTCCAATGTGTTGTTGGCATCGGCGGAGGAACGCCGTTCTGTTTAGGAACATAGGCATTCGGTTGGCTGGCGCTCCGAGATCGATTCGTTGCGGGCGGAGGTTGCGTGGCGATGGGCGCGGGAGTCTTTGGTATCCCATTCCGATAGTCACCGCTTTCATTGTAGTTGGATCGTAGCCTCGTGGCGCTGAACTGACTCTTCAAGCTCGGTCGCTGACGAACGCCAGGTCCAAAGCTTGCCTCAGATGAGTATGAGGCGGCACTCATACTCGACATTGTCGACGTGAGACGTGGGGTGATTGGTCGGAGTGCAGGAGTCGGTGTAACGCCGGTTGCCCGCGCCATTGCTGCATGTGCTCGGGCGTCTCTGTGTGGGCACGAGGTCGCTCGTAGGGGGCAGGCTGTGGATCGCGTTCCGGTGGCATGGATGCTGCGGTACCACGTCGGCCATTGACAGGTGTACCCCGGCCTGACGGTGGTTGAGGGAACGCGCTCATCGCGGGATAATCCTCGTATTCCTCATCATCGTTCTCAAACTCGAATCCGTCGTGCGGAGGATAGCCTTGCGGACCGGTGCCATACGCGTTACCGTAGCCGTTCGGTTCGTATATGCTCTCGCCGCGTTGACGGCCGGGTTGTTGCTGGGCAGGATAGCTAGGCGCGGCAGAGTTGTAAGGTGGATAGCCTGGGTAGTTCCGGCTAACGTTGGGACTCGTGCTGTTGGGAATCTTCGCTATGGGCCGCTCAGATGCGCGTCGCTGGGCAAGCTCCCTGATCAATCGGTTGATCACGGTCTCCCATTGCCGCATCTGATCCTCCCGCCGACACCGCAATGTGAAGTACTCCAAATCGTCATCACCTTTCCACCACACAGCCAAAGGATACTGAACAGGTAATGATGCGGCTACAGAGTGCGTGTCAGAAACAGCAAAAGCAGAGATTAAAAGAACGAATCACTTGAATTCCGCGCTGAAGCAGGAACAGCTTGAGTAACATTCCCCAAGAATATCCGGCCCTTCAGGAGAAGAGGAGTGCTTTTCTTCTGAGGCTGTCCGAAGCCGCCGGGAAGAGTTAGTGGTGCAGGAGTAGATTGCTTTTTGAGTATTGAATTACTCTTGCTCATCTTCTTCCCATTAGCCCCTTGGGGAGGAGCTTCTTTGCAACATAGGATGATCTTTTCGAAGAGGAAGACGTGGTACTCCCGGTCGATATCCGACTTGGTGACTATGAATATGTCGTCCAGAAGCAATTGACCGAAGTTCTCGAGGTGATGACCTTTCCAGTCGTCGACGCGACTTTGAAGATTCTTGACAGTTTGCTCGTTCTCTGCCTGGCGCTGCGCTTCATTGATTTTGTCCGTTATTCGCTTGGCAGCGTCCGAGCCGGCTTTCAAATCTGCGTAATGGGGGTAGGTGTCCGGATTTGCGGCTTTGATGAGCGACTGTATCACCGTTCAGCGAGCAGTTCATCACATCGAAAGTTCGAAACGTACATCAAGTAGTAATGGATACTTGCAGACTCGTTGAACGGGCTTAATCAGGAATGCCGGCAATTCGCCTTTCACGTTGATCAAGTGATTGAGCGCCTAGTGAGATAAGGTTATGTCAGCATCGGTTGAGCCCGAAAGATGAAGAAATGCATATGTGTTGTCAAGTCAACACATGGTCTGTGGGGAGGACGATAACGGAGGCAAAAAGCAAGACTCACAGCCAAATTCGACTCATTTGCCATCATTAGGTCCGAGGCATTTGTGTAGTTGGCGCAGTAGGGCTCGTAGACAATAAATTCTTCTTCCTATTGTTCCGTAAGCGGTCGTGTAAAGGAGGGAATAATTGGGGATGACAATGAAGCATCCCAATCAAGCAACGTGAATGGAAGACTCACACTCTCCAAAAAATGTTGTCCCCATCGTTGCTCCGGCCAGGGAAGCTCAGCGGTGCTCTCAAAACGAATGAGGAATTTCCGTTGAAAGTTGAGCAGCTGTTTGAGATTGGGGAAAAGTAGATGAATAGTGTCCTGGTCGATTAGGTTGCTTTGGGACAATGCGGCTGCGTATTTCTAACATGGACGTCATAAAGCAAGATGCCAAAGACAGAACAAGAAACGTACCTGCATGATCTCGAGATCTTGAACATATTTCCTTTCAGTTTCCACCATTTCCCGAATGATGTTGGTACGAGCAGACTCTTGAGCTGTGGCAGGGGGTACAGAGGAGGTTGGGTGGTCGGTGTTGAGGGAGTCGTGTGAGTCGTGAGTTGACATGTAAGGAGGTGACGGAGGAGGATCGTCAAAAGAGCTCTCGGGGAGGTGGCTCACGATGGCGCTGACTGTCTTGATGACCTGGAGTGGCTACATGAGCGGCGCCGGAGGGAGAGGGATGGAGGGAATAGAGCGCACCTTGACCAAGCCATCTGTCGAATTCCGATCCCATAGGTCGGTAACTGTAAACAGTTCACAGCCTGGGATGTTCTGGGCGACCTTGTCTGTGCGTATCTGCATGGCAAAGAGAGCAATGCCATGTTTCTTTGCGCGGTCGGGGTTGGAGTCGTACTGCTCCTGGTTAAAGTCTGAATTGTTGATTTTATTGAAATCGTCTGGTAGCTGATCGAAGATATAGCATAGGGGAATGCCGAAGGAGAAGAGATCCCAGAGCTGGGTGACAGGGTCGGTCGACTGGCGTGAGTCCAATGAGGATACGAGATTGAAGTAGTGGGGAAAGCCGCGAATACGCATTAAACGGGTGCGTAGGCGGACGCATTCCTGGTAGAGAGAGGTGATAGCGGCTTGGTTGAGAAGGGTATTGTTCGCAACAGGTGTGTCTATTTGGAGGCCCGTGCTCGAGACGATGGATTTTTTGCGGCCTGCGACGGAAGCCATGGCGTCGGCGAGCGGGACAGCGAGCGACAACGAGGGAGGGAGCGAACGACGGTTTAGAAGGTGTGGTCACGGTGGGAAGCCCAACTCGATCTGATTGTTGTTTGTCCTTTGTTTGCCTTGTCGCCCAAAATGGCAGGTGCCTTTTCCGGCCGAAACCTTCAATCATTTGTATTGGTATTTCTCCTCGGTTTTTTTTGTCCTTTTCTCCGTTGACATCTCATCACGCTCATCACTTTGTTGCAACTGTACGTTCCAGTAGTCATCTGTCTCATCTCATCTATGCCGTCGCTGCATCAGGGACTAGTCATCTTTCAGCAGCAGTGTAGCGGTGACATATGGGCCCATTGATACTAGCCAAGGCTTTCATGATAGAGGTCGTCGTCGCCTGCTCGGTCGATCGCAACCGCGCTAACCGCGCTCGACAGTCGTTGCGTGCTTTGGAATATGTTATCACGCACTGTTATATATGTATTCTACATGGCGGCAAAACTACTTGGCTCTATATTACATTTCAAACGCTATCAGCTTCTTGCAAGCTTCTACGAGTGCTAATGTTTGATGCAACCATTCCCATGTTTCTGGGGCACTGAGATAGGAAAGTTAAGAAAACATTGCCGATCTTCGGATACACACACAGTAACGGATCAATAGTGAGTACGCAGGACTGCAGCTGAAAACCCAACCGCTGGACCACAAGTAAGAACGCGTCGAGACGTATTTCTAGCCTCCCGACCCTATGACTCAAGGATAGCAACCCGCGCAAGGCACCAAAGATTATTGACGAGAGGTGCACAACTGCAGTCTGGACCAGGACACCACTCGACTCCGAGGCGTATGAACCCGAGTGGACAAAGTTGGATAGTTGAGAGTCCGGTATGTACCGGTTGATTAGAGCGACATGGAAGGCAATCATCATTCGAAAGAATTTCCCGACATGTGTTAGTTGCTGTCCCTACGCCTCGTGTGTTCGTGGGACGGGAATTGAGGCAGAGTTGGATTCGATTGGCCGATGCGTGTGACTAGACTGAAGCTGAGCCGAAAGCCTTGAGAAACAAGCGTAGCCTTGTAACAGACAGACCATAGACAATGGTGAACCCTTGAGTGAACCACTGAGAGGAACATGCCGAGCGGAGTTTGAAGCGGGTGACATTACCTCATCATCCTTCCCTTCTCGTCGCACTGACTGGAGTCTCCATCGTCCCCCGAAACCTCGTCCATGGGTCCTCGCACGACGCGTCGCCAGATCCAGCCTCATGTTCCACAAAATCTTGCTGGCGGCTCTCCTGCCGACGACCATGGCCTCTTCATTGATCCTATGCTCGGCAGCCCATTGTCGTTGTACATCGAGAAAGACGTCGACGACAAAGACCACCTTGTAGACATTATAACGGTGCGTATTTTTGATGGCTTACTTTTCAGGCGATTGGACGTGTCGTCGTCCACCTTCTCATCCTTTGCCTCTCCAGAACAACGGCGGCCTCGTTGCGTCAGGTTATAGTGGCGTGACTTACATCCTAGGTCCGTGTCAACGCGCAATGCAGTCGCAACAGTGAATGACATCTATGACGCCACAGTCGATCCTCTCAAGCCTTCCGGCCAGAATCTTTATCGTCAATATGCCCAGAAAAAAGGCAAAGTCGTGCTGGACTCACGCTGGGTTCATGAATGTATCAAGGCAGGCGACCTCCTCGTCTACAATTCCAATTGGGGAGGCTGCAAAGTTACTGGAAATGAAATGTACGTTTGCCTGCTGCTCGTCCAACTTACAATGACACATTCCTCATCTAGGCCGCCTCCTGCGACGATGATGCCAGTGGAACTGCAAGCAGGGCCTTCATCTGCGTCCATGGTTCATCTCCAAGCGAAGAAGAGGTCCCAACGACAAAATCCCGTACAACAGCAGCAGCTCGACCAAAATGTGCGCCAAATAGTGCCTCCTCAAACCATCCTTCCCCAGGCAATGCATGCCAATTCGATGCCAGTAGAGCCCATGTCAGTCGTTCCGCCTCATTTCTACCAAATGTACATCCAGCCGCGTCCTATGCATCCGCCGCCTCCCCAAACTTGGCAAGGCTCATCAGGAATAGCACCCCAACAAACCCAGCACATGCCGCCTCCGCCTCCACCGCCTCCACCTCCCGTTCCACCGGACAACTGGAATTATCCTGGGGATGACACTGATACCTTGGATACGTCCGGCGCGCCGCGCTACGATTACAGTTATCGCGATGATGACCAGCCATGGGTTCCACCACAACCTCATTACTATGAGCCTCAGGTTGATGTAAGTTTCGTTAATTTGGTCTCTATATCATACATTCAACATGTCACGTTAATAAGTACGAACCTTTCGATCCCCATGCACCTCCACACGCTGCGTACCTTGAAGAACCCCAGCCTCAGCCCCAACACGAGCCCGAACCTCAGCACCAGCACCAGCCACAGCCACAGCCACAACCGCAGCCACAACCACAACCGCAACCACAGCCGCCAGTACCAACCACACAACACCTATCTCCAGAGATTCCTCAAGATGACGGGGAACGGGCCAGGGGGCGCAAGCGCACCCGTACACAGGTAGAGTTTTTTTCTCTTTCATGAAGGGGCGCTTTAATTGATTCTTTGTTAGTCAATTCCCGCGCCACCAGCCTCATCCTTAGTCTCTCATAATCCTGGAGCTCGGTCCCCAAGCCCTCCGAGCCGTGTTATAAAGAGCACGTATGGAGGTAACCTCTTTACCGCCGAAGATGTAGAATATCTCAAGAAGTACATTGACTACTGTCAAGAGGAAGGCCTGGTCCTCAGGTCAGTTTCTGTCATTCAGTTAACCTTCCGGATCAATAATTGAATGGACAGTCTACGTGAGATATGTTTGCGTGTTGCCGTGAAGGCAAGTGTTCCGATTGTCGATGAGTTTGATTCTTTCATTAACCCGAACCATTTCTTCATTAAGGCCCCACATCACACGTATGCAAATCCCGCTATCTCTCCGCCGTCTCCTCTCCGAACTCACGGTGCATATTCTTAGGTTCTACTCGTGGCGACGGTACTGTAACAAACATCAAATCCGGCTGGGTGGGTATGCGATGACTGGCGATCGAGATGACTCTCCCCATGCAGAAGGGGGTGACGCGGAGGAGGAAGAGCCTGCGATCCGTGCTAACGCCGGGTTCGGGACCACCATTTCTGCGGCGCAAGAGCGTATCAGAGGCGACATCGCACCTCGTACGCGGTCTCCTACCCCTCCTCGGGCGCTGTACCGTAGCACTACGGGAAAGGGTGTTGCCTTCACCGTGGATGACATTGTTTTCCTGATACGGTTCATGGAGTTTCGGTCGTGCGTGCTACTTCGTTACAGAGGAGTAGAGCCTGGTACTGACGAGGTTTCATATAGATCACAAGATCGGCTTGACATGGTTACCTTTTGGAAGGATGTGGCGGCGCGGGTACGCAGCAATTTAATCTGAATCTGTGTGATCATCCAGTTGATCAGCTGTCGACGTAGGCTCCGCATCATTCGAGGGCTTCGTGGATGAAGTTTTGGCGCCGGCACAAACACGAACTGAATCGCACGGAAGCCGATGAACCGTTACCGCAGCCTCCGGAGAAGAAGATGAGATACAGCCGCGACGACGATATTCTCCTTGCGAGATACTTCCTGACAAAACCGGAGGGGACCTCTGATCAGATATTCCAGAACTTTGGGCGTATGGTGAGCATCAGTTCAATCACCTCATGTTTTGTAGTTCTTACGACCTTTTAGAACCCTCACCACCCGTGGAAAGGATGGCAGGAACACCATCGTATCCACAAGGTCAAGATTGACCACTTCATGAAGCAGTTGGCCAATGGCGAAACAATCTTGTCGGACATTTGAAGTCGTTTCAACTCTTTTCTTATTTATTAAAATTTATTGCTATATCATCTCTGCATTGACATTCATAGAACCTCACCATTGTATCTATTAAGCGCATAACTTATACCACGCACTCGCTCCATGACTTTGCCTCTCTGTGTTTACTTACATTCATTTTGAACTGAACTTTGTACGATTAGACGCACAGTACACTTACTTTCCTGACGCTCTTTCTTGTGCCGACTTGCTTACATTAGTTTGAACAAAGTGTAAAGAGAACGAATGTGATTGTTTCGATATCTGAATGGGAATTATGCCGCCACAATATAACGAATAAACAGTGAATAACCCAAAATGCCGCGCCATCATCATCATAGTACATACATGTTAATCCAACTGAGAGTCCGAAAGAGCTTGCACGAACCCGTGCACGCTCTCCTTCAGTGTCCGTAGACGTATCTCCATCTCATCGAGAGTCCGAGCCATCACGATGATCTCCTCCCCAATATTCCCCGAGTCAAACTCTCTCTGATCCCCCGACAGCGAGGACGGACCACCGTGCATAGGCGGTACCCCAATGCCCCCGGAACCCCCTTGCCAGCAGCGAGCTCGTCCCACAGCGCAGTCACAACCCCGTGAATCCACTTCTCGTTGTCATCCGTCGTCTTTAGCGCTTTCCGCCGTCCCAGCTCCTCCTTCTTCCCCATGCGTATCAGCGTGTAGATGTTGCTGATCACCAAGAAAACGATAATGAAGTAGAGTATTGTCGTGGACGAGGACTGATCCCAGGCTTCTCGGATAAGTTCGAGTGCGGTCTTGACACTCTGCCGGGCAACAGACATCGTGCCTTCAAACGTGTCCCAGGCCCACTGGAACGCCCGCTGGTTGCGCTCGTGCTCCAGCTGCTTGAGATCAGGTTCAGCTGCCTCGTCGGGATTCGCAGCAGCAGCGACGTCCTCGGGCGCGATTGCAGCAGGATCGACACCCTCCGGCACAAACTCTGTCTGGTGGTCCTTGATATATCCACGCATCGCTTTTTCCAGAGCAGTAACGTAAACCTTCTGGCCATCGATGGCAGACCGCTCAATAATACCTTCATTACCAGATAAACAACTCGGCACGGTAAGCTTTGAACTGAAGTCGTACCTTTGATGAAACTTCGCCCAGTCCATTCGACCTGCGTTGTCACCACAACCTTCGTCGACATCTGGCTTGCCCACATGATACACGTACGAGTCTTGACGGAGAATACACCACCGCTGGGGACATCGGGAGTTCTTGTGGTAGTCACGGTTGAGATATAATCTTCAAAGTCGCAGTGCTCGGTCTCGTCGCGAATCTCGCATTTAGTCTGCTTGGGCCCAACGGCACCATTCAAGGGTTTGATGTAAGACATGTTCCTTGCCAGCAACTTGGATTCAGCTTGTATCGGTGCCCAGTCAGATACTTGGATGTCTGGAATGCGTACTGAGAATCAAACCGGTTCTCAGATTCGAAGAGGATACGCACCGAGGAGCTTCTGATCCGCAACCATAAAGTCTTTCATAAATCCACTGGCGAACATGAGACCGTATATCTTCTCTGGAGTGCCGGGGACAATCATATCCAGCGCCTTCTCTGAATAATGCTTCTCTTCTTTACCGCACTGGCACGTCGTTGTCCGCTTCTTCATCGAACCGACTTGAGTTCCTCCGACCACAACTTGACCATCACGGCCAGAACCAATGATAGTACCTTCCACAATCTGGTCCATACTTCGCGCTGCACCGGATCCGGATCCGATGCTGTTGGCATCCTCCGGACGCGCTAGACGCCAGATATTGTAAATGACATCGAACGTCGTGTCACGCGACAGGAAGGAGGTGAAGGAGTACTTGTTCTGGCGGGTCGTTATTTGGATGGCATTAGGAATGACGAACGCGGTCATCTTCTTCTCCAGTGATGTGATCTCGTAGATGGGTATTGAAAGCTAGACGGACATAAGCGATGTATGGAAAAGAAAAGTCGTACGACATACGTCGGTGATCCATCCAAAGATGTTCGCATGAAAGCATATGTGGTTTTCTGATATGTAAAGGCGTCCTTGTATCAAGATCTCGCGTTGAAGAGCGCATCCGTAGTCTGTCCTGTGATGAGCAAATGCAGGGCTAATAGGCGCAATGACGCACCTTCAATGAGATAATCCCCTTCAGGAATCGTCGGAAACAACTCATGAAAATCAGCGTTACGCCTACTGCTGGCGACAGCGAAGCCAGTTACAGGTATCTCGTTACCCGCCAAGTCCAAATCCAGCAGGACGTCGTCGTCGTCTGAATCGTCATCCTCATCGGAGCTGTCGTCCTCAAGACCCAAATAGTAATCAGTGGAGGTGATGGCAGGATTTTCAGGGAAATATTCTGAATGGTCGCTGTGCACAGAGCTACCCCGCTTCTTGGAGGCCTTGGACTTTGGTGAAAATTCGGATGAGCCCATGCGTGTATGAGACGATCCACTTGCTGACACTGCTGACCCTGAGCCTGCGCGATTCAGGTACGGAGGAGACGGCAATGACGACTTTCTAGTAGATGCAACAGGGGGGCTAAGCTGAGCTTGGTGATGAGCCTGGTGCTGTGCCGAGACCATTGGATTGGCCATAGCCAGACCTGACGCAGCGATGGCGCTGGCAAGACCAGTCGGCTTCTGCGTGGGTCGTTTCCATTTTGGTTTCTTCTTGTTGTCTGACCCGTTCTCTTTAGGAGGCGAAGCCGTGGGAGCAGTGATCGCGTCCCCATTTCGCGTAGGAGACGCGGTAAGCTGGGGATTGCCATTCGTTGCCGCGCTGGACGGGAATTCCATAGATGTAGGAGATTCAACGATAGACGTTTCGCCGATAGAACTGTCGTTGGATTCTGCGCGTACCATACTTGGAGTAGTCGCGGCACGGTTATGGAGCACAGCCGTAGTAGCGATGGGTGGCGGCTGATTTTTCAACGATTTGTTGGATGTCTTGGAGCGGAGCTCTGGCGTAGGTGAAGCGTTGGGATCTTTACCTCCGAATGCGGAGATGAAAGCCTCCCTTATGTTCGACTTGGACGACGATGCCGTATTCGGTCGAGATGGTGGTCGAGAGGACGGTTCGGGTGAGGCGCTTAGACCGGAGGGTATCTGAGGGACTGGGGGTATGGAACCGATTTCGGTTGAGCGCGCTTGGGCAGGTGACGAGAGCGAGCGGTTACGAGTGGAGAACACGAGGCCGTTACTGGTATCGTCGCCATTGACATGGGGTAATCCCTCTATCTTGCGCAGGCTCGAACCGTCTGTGGTGGACATGGGAGACGGCGGCACAACAGTCACGCTCGGGCTGCTATTGGTGTCGCTGGAGTTCCGGGGCTCCGTCCGAATGTTGGGTGGTGTCTGCCCATTGACCACGGCAGACATGGACGAAAAGTTGCTGCTGGGAGGGGTGATTGCAGACACGGTTCTGCTTCGGGGCGTCGGGGAGGGTGAACTACGTGATTCGGACGAGCGATCTGAGCGGTCGCGGCTATGCGACGCACCTGACGGCGACTTGACAAGTTTAGAGAAGAAATTGGGCGCCATTGATTGGCGAAGAAAATGAGAACGGCACTGGGCTCGGTTGAAATGGAGAAATTTTGGATCAACAGCTTATCCACGTCCCGCGAACGGATATTGCTGCGAGTAAACCAAGAAAGTAAACGTGGATGGACGACAGAATGGGTCAACGAGCAAGCTGTGGCAAGTCGTGGTCGTCGTTCAAGCGCAGACTCAAAATCCTATTTCGGAGAATAATACATTCCAGAAATGTTACCGGCGTTTGCCGCCCGTCTACTCTACTTTCCCTCTTGCTTGAACAGCATGATAAGCAAAGTCAACCATTCACAGAACTATGGATCCAGTTATCTTTTCTACACCAAGACGTGCATCACATCTGCAGCCCCCAGCAGGTAAAAATGGCCCATGGGAAAGTCTGAAAACTGCGCATCTGGATTGTTCTCACATTCGCACTTGGTGACGTAGACATCCGAAGCTATAAACATTCCATCGATAGGTCTCAGGCTCTCACCATCACCTCTTCAATATGCCTCCATCTCTAGAATATCTTCAAGCCAAAAACCTCTTTGATCTGCGCGGTTCGGTGATAGTTGTGACTGGTGGTGGAACTGTGCGTCTAGATCTTCCTCCTCCTCAAGAAACTGGCCTCATCCATCCCAAGGGCATAGGCCTAATGATCGCGTCTACTCTGATAAGCAACGGGGCCACTGTCTATATCGTCGGACCTCCGGGAACTCAAGCTGATATGGAAGAGTCAGTCACATGCTTGATACTCTCAAGCCAATTAACGCGTCTCTAGGACTTGCAAGCAGTATAACGCATCTGTATTCAATTTTGACCACAGTGGGAAGATGCATTGTCTCGAGGCTGATATCAGCCAAAAGGTACGGATGCTCGACGCGCCTCAGGTCCGTTTCTCACGCGACGGCTCACGCAGTCCGAAGCCAAACGCCTAGCAGACGAAATGGCGCGTCGTGAACCCTATGTCACCGCGTTATTCAACAACGCAGGCATCCTCACGGGCTCCTTCAAGCGGCCCAAGAACAACACCGCCGCCGACTACGTGTCGAGTTTCTTCGACGACATTACCCCCGAGGCATTCGACAAGTCACTCAACACAAACGCCGTCGGTCCATACTGGCTCACCTTTGCCTTTTTGCCTCTTCTCGAGAAATGGAAACTATCCGATAATCCAATAACCAAGAAATTTCCCCCGCAAATCATTATGACCAGCAGTATGAACGGATGGACAAAGGTGAGACTACCTTATTACCTACATGATGCATTGACTGGTACGCCGATCCTGCCATTTTAGGACTCTTCGACAGCAGGATTGTCGTATCCATACATGTTCTCCAAGAGTGCCATTGGCCACGCTACATCTTCACTGGCCCACGAGCTATTACCGCTCGGTATCCGAGTGAATGGAATCGCGCCAGGTAAGCCTCCTTTGCCTATCTTCCCCGACGTCGTCTGACCACTAAATGCTCAGGTTTGTTCCCGAGCGCTGTACGTCTCGCGTTTGATCGACATCGGCCTCACTCTTAGATTTTACCACTGCCATAGATGTCCCTTCCGGGAGCACCAACCGATGAGAGCGGTACGGCAATCTTTCCGGAAGACTATCCCATCGAGTTCGAAGTTCCCTACAAAGAACATGGGTATGGGAGGCCTCGAGACGTTGGTTCGCTGGCGCTATTCCTTCTTGTAAACTTCTATGTCACCGGAGAGACCGTATTGATCGACGGAGGAGTGAGTGCCACCATCTTTAGATTCCAAGGACTTGGTATGCTCATCGAACTTGAAACAGACCCTGCTCAAGCACCCAAGCTCGTATTAAGAATCGATTCACAATCTGAGCGCATAAATTACGAATAACAAATGATACGATGTAAGCAATAATGTACAGCATTGACTCGGAAGCGGTATAGTCCATGTATAAAAGAAAAATCTCAGTCATCATCCTCGTATCTGAGCGTGAAAATCGTGCAGATAATCCCTGCATGTGGCATGCCGCTATGAGCTTTCAGGCGGTGGCAAGAGCGTGCCGCCGGGACTCTCGGGCAAGTATGCGTTTCCGTGCTTAACCGAATCCCATCTCTCGATGCGTGAAACATGGCTAGCGGCGCGTGACACCCCCGACATCCTCTGAGCGCGCTCCTGCAACAAAGACGCAATCGCAACGGTATCGGCTCTCCCTAAAGGCGCACCTTCCTCCGACGCGTGCGCATTCACCACGATGTAATCCGGTACGGGAGGAACTGGCGGCAGGACCTCATTGGAGACTTGATACTCCCGACGCTCCCCGCGGACGTCTGCGAGTAAGCTGACGCGGATGATTTCGCGGAACCGCCTGCTGGCACAGGCTCTGAATTTGAAACGGACACCGCAACGGCTGATTTTGGCACCACAGCAGCGTTGGGGATGATTAGACGGGGAAGACATTTCGGGCTGCTATGCATTGATCGGCGCTCGGGAGGGGAGGACGGGATGGGGAACGCGTCATTGATCTCATACATGCTCCCAGACATCGAGCGTACTGGGACAAGATCGTTTGCGACGGAGGGCTCCCTGTATGGTGCCGCGCGCGGGAGATACTGGGGTCGTCATAAGACACGGCACGAGAATAGCGCGTCGTAGTATCCGACCACGACTGCGATATATAAGAGCCGGAAGTCGTCTCATAGACGTACCCTTGCGAGTCCTCCCGGCGATGGGGCCCATCGGGAATTAGGTGCTCCATCGTGCTTTGGTTGCGTGCATGCCCGCCGGAAGAGTAGTGGGCCCCGAGCAAGCGCGGTATAGCTTCCCTCCTTCTGTTTCTGTTCCTCCTGTTGCGCAAGACCGCACGAATGACAAAAATACCGAGGATTATTCCGGCAATGCCAGCGACTATTCCTGAAATGAGCGCGATTTTGGCATCTTGCGTCAAGGATGCGTCCTTCGGAGGTGGGGTATTACTGGCGCGTAACGTTAAGCGTGAAGGGGCCATTTAATTAGAGGGAGCCGGGCGAGAAATCTGGCAGGGTGGTTCAATGAATATCTAGTTGAGACGCGAGGAGACTTACTATCGACCGCGACAGCGTACAAGTCACCGAGGGAAAAGAAGAAGAAATGAAACCAGGCAGGTCGAAATATATTATATGTATCAGCCACAGAGAGCACAGGGTCGAGGCTGGATCTCAGTCCTGTGCACCTCCCGGATTGGAAATTTGCAGACAAGAGTACGCCCGAAGCTCCCAAGTAAAGCACCGTTTCAAGGTCATAACGGTGGTCAATAACAGGCGGAATTCGTTATCATAGAAGGTCATGCCCGAGAATCCCAGCTGATGGAAGAGAAGTTTTGTCGAGTTGAGGCGATGCTTTCGTGAAACCCCGATTGATTAGGCAGCGCCTCGTATTACATAGCCGAAGATAGCAGTACCAGACAGATCGTTGACATGAACCCCATTGTTGAATGTTGAACTCGAAGATGTGCGATGAAAGGAACTTGTCAATCACAGTACCGTAGAAAACTGAACGCCGCAACGATCGTAAAGTTTTGATTCTGCCAAAAAATTCCCACGTACGTCTCCTCTCAACTTCAACCTGAACATTATCGCCTAACCTTCGCCTGTGCTCGCCTAGGAGAAGCTGGGAGAGCCTTCTTCAGAGCTGTGACCTGTTAGTATTACGGGCCCCGCCATCATGCATGATCCGTCATATCCTATACGCGATCGACTGAATAGCTATTTCTCTGTCCGTGATGCGCATTTATCAAGATAGTTCTTCTTGCTCCCATAATACTGTAGTACGTCGTATGCGGTCTCGACATCCATATGGGAGATCACTGCACCAACATGGCATTGGCACAGTTGGTATCCAATGATGTATGATAGGCGGATATGGGATCAGAAGACACCCGTTGGTTCCCATGCAGGTTCTATGCGTCTCCACCATAAACTCCTCCTTGTCGTGGCTGCAGTGCTCCCAGTCACGTATCTCTCCACTCATTTCATCAGACGTCCTCCATATGCAGCTCCGGGACTTCGAGCTAAAGTCATTTATCCACCCAGACAAGTCGACGCGTTATGTGCACTTCAATCACTCTCACACGGGAGATTTCACCAGCCAGGGGCATGATGTCCTCATGTCCCATTTCCTCGCCACCGCGTCCGATCGCGTCTACGTGTATGAACCACTTGTTTGGCAGCCGAGAAAGCAGGACATCTCGCTGACCGCTTTTCTTCTGGGCGTGACGCGGGACTCCGTGCCCATTTCCCTTGTGCATGATGTCTGTCCTGAGGAAGACATGACCCACGTTTCCATCCACACAGATGCAAGCACTGATCTGGGCTGTAGCCCAAAGGACACTAAACACCACGGCCCGTTGCATTGCTGTAGACATCTGGAGTGCCGTCCTCGAGTACGTAGTTCCTTCGTAACAAGTTCATTCTCTGCTCGCATGACTGCGATCCCCACTTGCAAACAAGTATCGTGTCTATTACTGATCTGATATGCGGGTATTACAGGTTACATGTGTTTCGGTGTGTATCTATCGTGAATAGTATAGTGTACAGACTTTTGAGGTATACAGCGTAGTTTACAACATAAAACAGTCCATTTCTACAAAGCATCAGGGGACAAGTCACCAAGGGTGTTTCGGTCGAAGCTGCTCATGGCGCTGAAAGCAGACTTCGCGTCGTCGCCAAACTCAGACCGAGAATCAATCGTTTCCTAATAACAAATGAGCAACGCCTAGTCACAGTGCGGTTGAGACTCACATCGAAGTAATGGTGAGCGAGACTACGAGGAGCTGGATGCAAAGTTAGCGTCTTACACATCCATATAAGCAAGACCGCTTACTCTTCGGAGTTTTCGGCAAGCGGCAGGTAACCCCGCTCTGCAGAATGTGGTACGCCACTAACCCAGACCTAAGGAACGAACACAGTAGTTTCAGCTTTCATTCAGGAATACCTCGAGGAACTCACCAGCCCGTCTGATGGGATGCGCCAAGACCTTTGCCGTTATCGGCGTGGAAGAACTGTCAGATGAAAGTGAGTCCAGCGTCAACATGCAACGACATCACATACCTCGTAGAACCAGACGTAGTCCCGGAAATGAGGGTCATGATCAAGCTTAGTCACACCACCGTTTGTCGCTCGTTTGCCTTGCATGTCGCGACCGAAGATATGAATGATTCGATGCTGGATCTCTTCCGCGACACCGGCAAGGTTCATGTAGTCTCCGCTGCCAGTAGGGCATTCAACCTATAAATTTTATGTTGTGGTGGAAAGAGAGACAATACGCTGAGTCTCACCTGAAGTTCATCACCGTAGTATTGATAGAATCTCTGCAAGCTCTCGATCAGCAAAAAGTTCGTGGCTAACCCTGAGGGAATCTCAGTATTTCAGTCATGAGGAGTAGGGCAGCACGTACAAATAGGTCCCCTCCAGTTGGAATTGCCACCAAACATTCCGGACAACGAATCGCCGGGCCAGTAGTTCACCTCATAGCGCTGACCGTTCACATCCATGCCCCATGGCTGTTCCTGATGCAGTTTGGACAAACTGGAGAAATAAGCCAGAAGTAGGTGACAATCCACGACAAGACTTACGAACGAATTCCATGTTCACTCAAAAACTCGTCTTCGTCCAACATCTTCTCCAATATCTGCACTAGACGCTCCTTGCTGGCCAAAGCCATCAACCTGCGTTCGTCCTTACCACGAACTAGAATACGAGTGCATGAGTGACGGCAAGATACACAAGATCTAGAAGGCGGACCTTTCATGTTGGCCATGTTGCGCGCCGCGACCTCGGGACGATTGTCGATAAACCATTCTACACGCTTCTTGAAACCCGGGAACCGGTTCAAAGTAGCCGGTTCTAAGACTAGTGTCGCATAAAGAGGAATGAGACCGACGAGACTTCTAACAGGTAGCTGCATGGAATTGCCGGGACCGAACTGGATGGCATCGTAGTACATTCCATCCTGTTCATTCCACAGACTGAACTCATCATCACCCTCTTTGTAGGTCATGGCGTCCGCAATAAAGATGAAGTGCTGGATGTAAATCAGAATAGCGTTCAAGGATCACGATCAAACCTAACCTCGAAGAATTTGGAAGCAATATCCTCATAAACTGGATTATGTTTGGCGAGCTCAAGGGCCATGTTTAACCTGTCACAACGGTCAATCGAAGAAGATGTCAAGAGCTGTGTATACGAACATGTTGAGACAATAGAATGCCATCCAAGCAGTTCCGTCGGCTTGACGTAAGACGCCTCCAGTAGGAAGTGGTTCTGATCGGTTGAACGCGCCAATATTGTCCAAACCAAGGAAGCCTCCCTCGAAGACGTTGTTGCCACCTTGATCCTTGCGGTTTACCCACCTGAAAACGTGGCATTAGGCGAGGCAACATAAGCATGAGAAATTTACCAAGTGAAATTAAGGAGCAGCTTTTGGAAAACACGCTCCAGGAAGCCTAAATCTTCTGTACCGTGAAGCTTGCGCTCAATTTTGAAAACACGGAAAGTCGCCCTATGAGTTGTTTACTGAGTAAAAGCTAAATGCCTTCGGTGATAGTCATGCTCACCAAGCGTGAACAGGAGGATTGACGTCGCTAAAGTTCCATTCGTACGCAGGAATCTGACCATCAGGTTTCATGTACCATTCACGGGTGAGCAGGTCAAGCTGCTTCTTCGCGAAGGCTGGGTCGACGACGGCAAGGGGAATACAATGGAAGGCGGAATCCCACGCAGCGAAGAAAGGGTATTCCCACCTAAATATCTGAATACCATTTTGTCTGGGACGAAGACGAATGCTTACTTATCGGGCATGGACAGAACGTCAGCTACATGCATGTGTCGCCATTCCTGAAAATCCAATGAGCAAACTCCAGTGAAGTTATCAAAAAACGTACGCGATTCCGGATGAATTTCCGTTCTGGGGGAGGAGCTGGCTGAGCGGGATCACCTGCAATCCACTCGCTTTGGATAAACTGGTAATACTGCTTCGTCCAGAGCATGCCGCCGAGCGCCTGCCTCATGATCTGTTTCAGGTCGTCACTGATTGGTCCAAAGACGAATGAATTGTAAAATTCGTCAGCTTCCTGGCGACGCGCCTCCACGGTATCATCGAATAGTCCTTCGTCCATGACACTCGGATCTTTGCGTGCAGAGAGTGGCGTCATTTTAAGCCGTACAACAACGCAACCGCCTTGACCAGGAACATCACGGAAAGTATAGTGTGCGGCAGACTTGGTTCCCGTCTTGTCGGGGTTCACATAGGTCGGACCAGCTGGGAAAGGTGTACATGGGCCCTGCTCTCGTTCCTCGGGCAGCGGGGCACCGAAGGACGATGCCGTACGCGTTCTAATTCTCCGCGAGAAGAAGTCCTCTTGAGAATCGGACGCGGGAGGGCGATGGGAGGGAATGATGTGGTCATGGAACGCGTCCTTCACGTAGGGAGTTTCGTTCTGTCCACCATACAACCTGCTGAAGTTCGTGTTGTTCTCGGTGAAGAGCAAGTCGGGCTCTATGACATCATCAGGGTCCCCAATAAAGTTGCCAGAGGGCCCAACTGGAGGCGGAGAAGGAAGACAGTAGAGATGCGTTTTGTGGAGCTCAGGATGCTTCGCAGTGATGCAATTGATATCGTTCCGGGTCGATGCGCTCATTGAGGGCATCGGCGGCTTCTCGAGAGGCCATGACCAGGTGTTTGGGAACCAGAACTGAGGGATGATATGAAGGGTGGCTGGGTCAGGACCTCGGTTGTAGCTGGTGATGCGAACGTAAACGTTATCCGGATCGTCCTCATCCTTGGCATACTGAGGAGGGTTAAGTAAGACAACGACGTTGAAAGAACTATAAAGATTTACCTCGACAAAGATGTCCCAATAGCGGTCCTCATCAAACGCGTCCGTGTCCAAGATTTCGAACTCTGATACATCGCGACCTCGGTTCTGGTTCTCAGTGACCAGTTCCTCATACGGATAACGGCGCTGGGGATACTTGTAAAGGAATTTCATGTATGAATGCGTAGGGGTCGAGTCGAGATAATAGTAGAGTTCCTTCACATCCTCGCCATGGTTGCCTTGATGACCAGTGACACCAAAAAGACGCTCCTTGAGGATGGGGTCCTCTCCGTTCCAAAACGAGAGAGCAAAGCAGAGGCGCTGATGGTTGTCTGATATGCCAGCAATACCATCTTCGCCCCAGCGATATGCACGAGAGCGAGCATGCTCGTGGGGAAATGACTCCAGGCATCACCATTACCCGAGTAATCTTCGCGAACTGTAGCCTAAAAAGCGCATATATGCGTGTTCAATACGATGGAGCGCGGAAATGACGATGCACATACCCATTGCCTGTCACTAAGGTACGGGCCAAAGCGCTTCCAGTGTTTCTCCTTATTGACATCTTGCACCAGCCGATGTCTTTCGACTCCGTTGTACTCTGCGCCGAGTTGGGCGGCGAGACGCTCACGGTAAGAGGCCTGCTCTGCGAGATTGGGGTTGGCACCCGACTCTGCGGCCTTGAAAAGCTTAGGCGGGGGAACAGGAGAACTGCTGGGCTTTGGAATGTTAATCGTCAAGCCTGGCTCACGTTCCGACGATGGCGGGGGCGTCGCGTCGGCGCCGGCGCCGCGAAAGAGCTTGTCCTGCACTTTCTTGATCGTATCAGAGGCCATGATGGTGGTCGTTACTGAAAGAGAGATAGGGGATGACGGCGAGATGGTTCTCCGTAATATATGGGCGTGTAGTGACGACGCGTCAGAGGTGCATCATGATCTCGGTCTCGGCGTTACCCTTGACCTCAAGTATCAATACTACCAAACAAGTCGCCGCTTATTACTCGCGAGACGAATGCAAAGTGCTCCCAAATTGAAACGTGTGATAAGTGTCCACTGGCTGCGGTATAGTAGGTAACATTAAAGTAAGGTCGTGGCTTACGCGCGCCCAGGTAAATACAGGTTGGAGTAGCATGTCGAAAGCAGTGAATAGAGATAAGTACTGTAGTCGTAGAACGCCTTGGTAATCACTTTGTGGTTGAGTACGGCAACGTCCATGGTCCGTCAGCATCAGCGGCCATGAGCACACTCTGCGTCCAGTCCTCTTGATCTTCGTCGTCATCCAGTATTCCAAGGTGATTGGAGGATGCCGTCGACAGGACAGAGGCGTTGGAAGCGTTACGAGTAGGTTTCGGTCGGAGATGTGATGGCTGTTCACCGGGAGACAGTATTGGTAGTGTCGTAGTCGACACTGAACGATAGTGATCCGCAATGGGCGTTGGGCCGGAACGCGCTGATAGAGATGGCGCATCGCTCAAAGCCTCTGGCGGGTTGGGGTGCTCTATTTGGTGTTCCAACGTCTCACTAGGAGGAGAAGCGTCTAAACCCATGCTGAGACGTAGAGAGGGAGATTCGATGGTGGTATCTAGAACAGGAACTGGCTTCGGGGAGTGAGACTGAGGTGCAGTAATGGCAGATATGGGGGTAGAAATGGATGAATCAGAGGCTGAAGTTTGTAGATATGGAGAGGATATGTAGGGCCGCCCACCTGGCGAGGAGGTCAATGAGGATGCCGACCGCTTGGAAAAGAGAAGTGTTAATGACGGCTTCTTCAGTCGGCGGCGAGGGGACCCAGGGAGAGACCCTGAAGGTGACGGAGGGTTGGAGCAACGACCAGGAAGCGATATAAGTGGTATTGACCTCCGAGGAGAGGGCACGGCCATTTGGTCACTTTCATCTGAAAGAGGAAACTGGACGGGTCCACTGATGTTTCCCATGTTCAGTGCAAGGTCGGACGAGCTGGCGATGATTGGGCATGTGACTGGTTCCGGCTTCATGTAGGGATCATTTATGAAAGGAATGTCGGTTAGGGATGGATTCGCAGAAGAACTGGACGGTGTCACTAGAGATTCCGAGGATGACGATAATGGTGGTGGAGAAGAAACACCTAGGCGTGATAGAGGGGAAGTCATAGAGTGACCCTCCGAAATCGAGTCATGCGACGACACATCATCTGAGATGGACTTCGTATCTGAAGACGTGGCGGCGATGGACCGCGGTGAAACTGACCGGTGAGTTGAATCGTCAAACGAAACGACAGACTCTCCGAAAACGGCAGCTGGTACATGGCGCCTTGGGCCCATTGGTCTGGCTCTGGCAGTGCGATCAAAGGAATTGGCGCTCGGCAGTGGACGTTCGCCCTTTTCAAGTGATGGTCGTTCTTCCTCCACTGGAGTGTTCGCGTCGATACCGCGGTGGGAGTCATGTACGAGAGGTTGAGCAGTAGAAGGCGCGCTGATGTCAAGGATGACACTTTCTCGTTTGATATCGAGAACAGGCGAATCCAATGGCATAGCATCCCAAATGTCCTCGGCTTCGCAAAGAATCTTCAATAGGGGTGGATTCATGTTCAAGCTCGGACAGAACACCAAAAGAAGATTGCTCAACGGCATTTTTGTGGCCTTGCTGTCAATCGCAGTAGCTTTGATGAGTTCTGTGACTGTGCGGATAAGGTCCTTATTCTCTGGTGGAAGCTGGGAAAGCAGCGACTTGAAAGCATTGATCAAAGAACGCGAGGGGGGACGCATGCCAGCGAAACTTGGCATAGCCAGAGTGGACAATGATGGCGGTTTCCGTAATCCAATCCGAGGGCCTGAAGGAAGTGTAGGCCCTCGGCCACCAACGCGCGCACCAGTGGAAGCTGACGATGCCTGCGGATTAGAAGCATTTTCCTGTGTTAAAGCAGCCTCAAAGTAAGGTAGTAGAGCATGCGTTAGAATGGGTTCAGGGACTAGTGAACGTAATTAGCATTCGTTTAACGGGGAAGGTAATCTGACGCTTACGTTCGCGTAGGAAGGCCTTGAAAACGGACGCAACGGCATGGGGATCCAGTTCACCAGGGGAACATTCAGTCATGTCAAAATCCGCCCCTATATCGATGAGTTGAGTATCAGCATGTGCAGTTAACGAAAACTAACCAGTGTCAAAATCGGCACGTAATTTGTTGACATGTGAAGGACGACCAGAAACGCTGTACGCAGATTTAACTAAGATTGCGGTTAAGGATAACTTTGACGCACCGAAAGAGACCTTCCTCTTGTATCCCCCACAATAGAAGATGCTGCGCGCAACGAACCACAATCGCGGGTAACATCCGCTTTTCCAGCATTTGTAGGTGATTTTTGTCAACAATTCCAATTCGGTCTGGTCCCAATACCCTGTCCAAGTCGGCGGCGCTGAACTGTACACCAACGCCGACAGCTGTCTCTCTGGTAACACTCTTGAGATCACGGCCGAAGACAATACCACCCACGGCGCCGCCGCCGCCACCTCCACTCTTGGTACGCATAGGGCCGCGCAACTGTTTGCCCAAATAAGGACCCGGAGGAGTCATGAAGACATCTGAATCTGAGATCGAGGAGGTAGCAGAATTGACACTCCACGCGCCTGACGGTGCATCAGGAGTTCTTCGAGACTTCTTCCCATTACGACCAAGGCCAGATTGGTTTGAGCTAATTCTTGCCAGATTGTGGTCGGAGTACGAGGAAGGTGCTGTGCTGGATGACGAAGAGTTGCTTGATCCTGATGAAAACCCGCCCCAGGCTCGATTCATCTTCTCAACCGCGCGTTTGGCAAGGCCAAACCCACCGGTCATACTGACAGTTGGCTGACGGGAAGAAGGAGGTGGGGTTGGGGAGTGTCGTGATGGAGAACTGTTTGCAGGCGAATGGCGGGGTGGAGGTGGAGGAAGGCTGCGCTGAGATGGAAGTGCAGTATTCGTAGCTGACCAGGCGGCCAAACGACCGCGAATGTTGTTACCAGTTGATTGCAATCCAGGACTAGATGGCGATATGATACCATTGGCAGCTGCTCGTGTAAGCGTCGGCGTTTCCTGCAATTGCAATACAGAAGGTGGCAGGCGCGGGTGGGTCTCGTCAAATGACTTGGATGAATATTTAGCGTCAGATACAACAGCCGCGGTTGCTGATGACGGAGGAACGTAAATCTTGGCGAAAGTGGGTCCCAGATTTAGAGACATTGAGCGGCGGTTGCGAGCCTTTAATGAGTTGGTAGGGGAGGATTTGGGCGGCGTAACCAGCTCGCGAAGAGCAGGCGACGTGGATGAGGGCTCCTCCTCTGGTGTCGCAAAATCAGCGTCCGATATGAGCGCACTGAGCCGCTTGTTGACGGGTACAATGGTATGAATGGACTGCAAAGACTCCGCCATCGAAACTGGACGAGACGCGCGTGTTCCAGGGGCGGCTCCGGGTCGTATAGTGTGATGGCTCATGGTGGAATCGCTTTTGCGCCAGGCCTCCTTCTGTTCACCCTTCTCCCGGTCTGAGTTGTCCGCCTTGTGGGTGTTCGTCTTGTCCTGGTCCTTATCCTGGTCTCCCATGCGCATGTAGTTGAGCGCAGAGGATATACCTGGACTGACGGCGATGATTGAACCTCTTGGATCCGCGCTCGGTATGTGGAGAGGCGACGGTGGGGATACGACCTTGGTGGCGGCGGCCTGCATTGCGATGGGTTTTGGAGGTGGCGGTGGTGGCGTACGCGGGGAGTATGTGATGGTTGTGCGGCGGACCTCTGCTCCGACGACCTCCTACGGCCATGGAATACTTGTTGCGCCAACTGCAAGGTCATCTTAGTTCCTTTTCCCCATATATGATCGTGAGGCTTCACCTCTCTCGACGTCGACGCTGTAGAAACAGGGGTAACGAGCTCCGAGTCCGTGAAGTAGTCCTTTCCTTGGGCAGAGAACAATTTGGTAGCGTCCTCGGACTTATTCTTCCGTCTACCGGCAAACGCACGTTTCAGCTTCATACCGGTCGCAGTGGCTGCCGCGATTCCCTTGTGTAGCTGGGACGACGGCGCCGTAGGGTTCGCCTGCGACGGGGCCCCGCTGAAATTCTGCCCCATCGCGGCAAGAGATGATGAGCGTGGACGGGAGGGAACCAGAGCCAGGTTGCGGACATGAGGATGGGTTGGTAGAGGCGCCGAATGATCCGTAATATGAATCTCAGACTGACTGGAGTCCTGAGAAGGCATATGCGAAGCTGCGGAGGACGAGAATGAGGAAGATAGAGAGGTAGAAGGTGAAGAGGATAGAGAGGAGCTATTCACGTCAGGCCAGCCTGAATGCACAGGCCCATACTTTGGCTCGGAAGGCATCGATAGAGGGAGGGGTTGGCGCCGCTCGAATGCGCCTCCAGAGGTAGATTAACGTCGGGAATGTATTCTGTTGATAAAAAAGTCAGAAAAAGTGACAGTGGTGCGAAAGTTGCTGTGCGGCCGGGTAACTAGGCGATATGTATAGACAAGACTCACAGTGGGTATTCATGCAGCGAATGGCTTCGTCGTCTACCACGACCAAGGAGTGTTCATGTGCTGGGTGGTGGCACGAAAGAAAGTGTGCCGTGCTTTGCGTGCCTAATTGGGCATCATGACAATCCACATGTTTGAATTCTGATAGTCTGATTTCACCCTTCTAGCCATCTGGATACAAATTTCCTTAATAGTTTACAACTACTACAATTTTAATTATGCGTTGACAACCGCTGGAATAGTCTGTTGTGATGAAATGATCCAAAGCCATCTAAATTTATGTTTATCCATCATATCGTCTCCCCGCCGCGCCAATTTTATGATGGGACCAGGAAATCTTTCACCTGAGAGCATATCAGCGGACCTCATTTGCCCCCGAGATAAGCACACGTACCAACTCATATGTAAAGAACGAAGTAGCAATGCTCGGCGCAACTTTCACTAGACCACATGAGCGCCTATATCTTCATCGAGACCAGTACGAAACACTTACAAAGATTCGGCCAGAGGCCTCTATACAACCCCCGAACGCCTTCCTTGCGAATGATGCCCCTCAACGCATCAAACGCACCTGTGTACTGGATACCAAGTCCACTTGACTTCATTCCCGTGACCTGCATCTTGCGACGCAAAACGTCAAAAGGATACGTCAAACTTTGTGATATTGTACCTGGAAAAAGACAGTCAGCGCCAATCTCTACAGTAACAGTGGCCATCCGCACCGGCAAGAGCGCCACACGCGAGTTTCCGGGGAACACTGCTTTGACCAGGAGGTGTCAGGATACCACGGAGTAGCTCGTACGCCGCGAAGTTGATCCCAACATAAGGTGCGACACCAACGGCTGTGGCAACCAAACCCCGATACAGACCGCGAATGCCGCCTTCCTCGCGTATAATCTTCAAAGTCATGCCCCATATTGTCATTTCTGCAGCGGTGTAGTTTGATGGGCGCGCCGCTGTATGATAGGCAGCTCGGAGAGGTTCGGATGATGACATGCTAGGTTTGGTGTTCTCTTGTATGGAGACTGGTATAGATGCTGTCGCAATGGATAGTCGGGCGCGAACGAGGTCTAGGGGTATGTCGAGCAAACGGATGTGATTCCTGCCAGTGCACCACTGGCGAGTCGTTTTGGTGTATCCAGTTCTCGGGTACCGTGTTGGGTAAACCACTAGTTCATGACGTCAGGACGCGCAATTCAGAGGGGTCAATACTCACCTTTTTGAGCTGCTCGTAGGTTGTAAACTGCACGGCACTAACAATAAGCAGGAGAAGTCGATGAACTCGTGGAACACTCACCTATACGGTACGATGCGCAGACAATTGATACCATTGCCACGCATATAACCTCGGAAGCCCTCTTCTTGCCACATACGAACGAGGCTGCGCCATACGCCTTTATACTGTTGGTTGGATGATTGTGGTTGTACTTGTCTGCAAGACAAGGTCGACTTTTTGAACGCGATTTTGTTATTCGGATGCACTCACTGTATGATCTTTAATCTCTCTAGGGGGCTGACCACAGTGCGCGATGCTGCACCAGCACATCCTCCCGCTATTGTAGCAATAAGCGGGTCGTCGCCGTCAGAAAAAAGATGGGGTACCGATGAAATACGATGCGACTTCGGGGGTAAGGAACTTGGTGACTGTGGCGGCTTCAGTGCTCTGTGCAGTCGAGGTCATGATTGAAAAGGAGGTAGAACGAGAGACGCAAAAGGCATGTAAATGGTGTGTCGCTGGCTGTCAGCCCGCTATAAGGAGGGCGGATGTGGAGAGTGCTGAAAGGAACTAAGTGAGCGATTTTCATTTTCTCAAAACACGTGGTATGACACCATTAATGTCCGCATCGGACTCTTCTCGGAGACCTCTCCCGGACCTCCGCACTCGGAAGCAGTAGAAATAGAGCCTTGTCTTCCTCAGAAACGCTATCGATGAGACTGTGAACTTCTGGTGCCCAGAAAATAGAGTGATTCCACTTAATACACAATTCGCGTGGTGCCCAAAGAGCGGAAAAAGACAGCGGTACTACACATTCATATCATCATAATACTGAGGAGGAGGAAGCTCTACAGGAGATCCAACCTGCTGTCCTGGAACGGAGGACTCTCCAGCACTCGACGTATTTGACCTATTAGAATAGTTATTTGGCATGATCTGCTAGAATTATAAGAACGTTATTGGACCTTGGAACTACCCGCTGTTTAAGACGTAATTGTTTGCGCAACTTCACGTTGTTGAGTCGGGTTTTGTAGCATATATGGAGTGTATCCGAGACTTGATCCAGATATCTGCGGCGAGTTGGAAGGTGTCTCGTTATGAGCTGATTTTCGTCGACGTCGAATGTACAGAAAGAGGCCGAGGCCGAGGCCACCAAAACAACAACAGCAGCGAATATGACACCGCCCAACGTAGCTGGGGACAATCTACCAGCAGGTCAAAGAATTGCTATCGTTCAGATAGAACCTAGCACCTACCCACTGCTACCGGAATCTGGATTTCTGAATCGAAAGCGATAATGGGATGAAAGTAACTCGAATAGATAAGACTCACGCAGATTCACTTGCGGGATGTCTGAAAACATTCGCGTAGTCAATAGCAAGTGTTTTTGCACCAGCCGAGGTAGACAGGCTGGTCACTTTGAGGCTATGAGGGCCTGATGGAAGACCAACAGCATGATAGAGTGGAACCTGCGGTCTAAACTTAACGTTGCTGGCTGAGAATATTTCCCCGGGGCCTCCGTCAAGTTCGACCACGTAGTTTCCACAGTCGGGTCCTATTGGTCCGAAGAGCGAAACGCCAATCCCCTGTACGAATGTTAATCTGAGTTGCGATTTCCGTCGACAGTATACACACCGAAAACGATAAGGCGAAGAACGAACTTGACTGACTTGATGTGCTGCACGAAGGCGGATTGTAATTGGACCTATGAACTACCAGAAAGACTCACTGTCCGGTCAGGCCCATGAAAAAACCTGAGTGTTCTGTATTGTTGTCCCAGGCAGAAACCGGGGAATATGAGAATGCAGCGTCCGTGTCCTGCACGGTATCGACAATTGGCCCATCTTCGCCGTCAATAAATGTGTCCCATTCGACCTGAGGCGCAGAATGGCATTGAATCAGTGACTTGAGGAGACTCTCAACAGCTGGGCTCACAAAATCAATGTCGAAAAATTGGAGCTTGGGGTCTGCACTTCCAAGATTGACCACTGAGACGTTATGGAGACCAGGGTCCAGGGTAGCGGTAAAGAGGACCTCAGTTGATTCGAATGTCGATTCATTGGCTGTCCCAGACATCGGAGGGTAGTCTTTGCCATCTACAGTAACCTGGTAGTCTCCATGGTTGCCTCGCTTGGCACCATATATTCTGACTGATGTGCCATTGAACGAGAACAACGCTGTAGATCCGTTGGTGTCTGAAAGGGTGAAAGAGTTGTCAGAGTATCTATTTACCGTCAGTATCAGTCGTGCAGTGGTTGAAATGAGCCCTACTTGTCGAAGAGAGAATCACCGTCACTTTTTCCAGGCCGCCAAGGAGGAACAGGACTATAGGATATCAAGGGAGAATAGTCCTCGATCGAAATCGTAAAGATGGGCATGGTGCGTCCTGGCACTTGAGCGAAAGACCACCGAGGTCTCCTCGGTAGTATGCTGCCTTGACAGCCTTGAAGTGGGACCGATACGCAGACAACACGTTGAATGCCTTGTGGTTGAAACAATGACGGGAGGAGAGCATCAGTGAGTCAGTTATCATCAGGCAGTGTTCATTGAATTACTGACAAGCGTCAGTTGAGCGTCAGCATAAACGGGAAGTGTGATGATCATCACGGTTGCGAAGCTGCTCTTGAAGTTGAAGTGAAGCAGATGAACTGTTGATTCGGCGAGTCGTACAGTCACATCGTCGGCGCTTACTCGTCACCGTCATTTCGGAACAATGTTCGAAGCAGAGACGAAATTCAGAGCCTCAGGAAACGTGGCAAAGGTCTAAAGCCGGCATTCGGACCGCGAATGATGGGTTCTAACTTTTCAGGGTTTGATGACGTACGGCGTTCAACGTTCAACGTTCAACTTGGAACTCTGATGTGTGGCACCGAAACTTCGCGCCTCCTCGCTTGCGGTTCATCATTCTCGGAAAGGTTTCTGTGGACTATCCAAGAATATGAATTTTGCCCATTGTACACTAACAGGGTGCCTTACAAATTGCCTAATTTAGGCATGCCTGTGGACCGCCATTGTGTCTTTGTTCTGCTGTGGCTCTGAGCTCTGGTGTTTATGCGATGTGGCTGACATTCAACAATGGACGATACGCGCTCCCAGCTCACATAAATAGCTTGCCATCCCACGTCGTCGACTCTAAACCGACACTCAGAACTTTGCCCTTTGCTCCTCCGTTTGCATCATGCAGCGCATTCGCAACGCATTCGGAGTTCACAAAAAGTAAGCCTAGCTGCATTTGCATTTAATACTGGTGCTGATACTACTTTCAAGGGATCCCGGTCAACGCGCCTTAAAACACACAAAGTCCATGCCTCTTCGAAATTATCCCATTTCTGGGCCTATTACCCTACAGAATCAGAACGACTCGTATCTTGCGATGTCTTATGACCCATCGAAGCCTCAAGTCACAACCAACCAGAAAAGCTACCAGCGCTTTGTTACCCATACCGCAGTCGGGGATCAGACCGTGCCAAACGACATCATGGACGATGATGATGACTATGGCGATCTCATCGACATGTATGCCAGTAGCTACACCTCTACTCCTGCTCCTCGAGGTTATATGGGAAATGGCGTAAGTCACCGGTCCCCGTCACCGACTTCTGGCTCGGGATCGCGGGGAAGGACGCCAGCCTTTCCTCTGAAGCATTCTAATTCCTCGACTCCTGCCATCGTCCATCGTACCAACCGCTTGAATTCGCCGTCGTCGACAAGCGTCAACGACAAATCCCAGGAGCCCCGACAGCGCCTTCATTCCCGCTTTTCGAAGCCCTTACCTCCGCACCAGCAGAGGCGCGCGCTATCCCTCGCGTGCCAAAGCTTCCCGACGAATATCTGCCTTTGAACCGCGTGCCGCTGAAAGAGTCACCAAGGAATCGTGCGCAGGCGCATGTCCGTCCTGGACCAGTAGCTCACCAATGGGGCGGGCAACAGCGAGGCGGCGCCCAGGCTTCCAAGGCGGTGCATATCCACGCGCCAACTGATCAGCGTGGTCTAACTGGCGAAGCAGCTGCAATTGTGAAAGAGGTGGACGAGTTTCTTGTTCGGGAGATGACGGTTGACAGAGGAACACACTCTCGAGATCATCGTCGACGCTATGAGTAGTGTTGCAACATACCTTTTCCCGCGACGGAGCGTTATTATGCCTTATGCTTATGCTTAATTATGTTTATATGCTTTCCACAATACCACCGGTTATACAATGTATCCTACTGTGATGCTCCTCATAAGGAGCAGTTCCAAGTTTCTTCAAAGTAGCCCCAGTACTCTTGGTTAACTGTGAGTCCCATACAAAGGACCAGATTCAAAATCTTAGATGACTGCAGGCGTAGTGCGCGGAGATCTCATGAAATACGATACAGTGCAAATCCAGGTAACGAGTGTGATTTCAAGAGCATTAAACTAGTTGTAATCGTTAGAAGTAAAGGTGTGGTATCAAAGTGTCTGTATTAGTGCAGCAAGAGTGCACTAGTAATGAGTGCAAGCATCGCCATAGTTTGGGAGATCAAGTTGATCGTCGAGCCATTGGCCTCCTCTGCATCATAATTTGGTTCGCCGCTTGTAGCGTACACCAAGTTTGTGCCGTTGTAGTTGTACCGGAACAACTAGAAATCACAGATCAATACACAGCGGCTCCGGTTGAATATTCGAACAATTCACCTTGTCTCCACCTGCAGCGCTGTTCATCATTTCCACGTTGTCGTGAGAGGCACCTACGACGAAGTCGACCGTGGTATGATTGGGCATACCGCCACTCATTCCGTCAAGCATCGCGACAAAGTTTTGTCCACGCTCCAAATGAGTCATTCCTTGAGTCTAAGCAAGACAATGATCAAGTATGGAACCGCTTGAATAGACAATAGCTCTGGACTTACCTGAGCTTGGCATCGAGTGTCTCCAGCTCCTTCATCGGCCTGAGAAAGGTTGAGCGAGAGTAGGAGACTTCTACGAAATCTGCCTTACCAAACCCCAAGCGTAGTGAGCGTTACGCTGTCGGTATCGTGAAACAATGCCCTCGCGACCCTTCTTTTTAGCATCCTTCTTGGCGTACGCAGGGAAGCCATCAGCTAAACCGTACTTGTACTTGTCGACGCCTTCGCAAGCGTCGTTCGGCAGAGGACGGTCCTCCGTTAACCACAATATGGATCCGGGATTGGCTGTGAAGGTGAGTACGGACATAAATGATAACACGGGCGACTTACCGATCCAGTAATGTAGCCTCTCGTCGTTCTTGGTCGATTTTCGAAGAGCGAGATACCTCTGGGCCATCTGTGCTCCGGCTGAATGGCCGGCTATCATCACAACCTTCCAGGACGTCAGTATGAATCGTCAAAAAAATACATTAATAAGACCAACATTGAGGTTAGGGAACGTATCTGTGTCCATATAGTAGTCCACGAGAGAGTCAATGACATCGTAGGCGCTGAAGTCCTTGATGCTGGAGGGCCCAACGTTGCTCGCTCCTCTAACCCAAGTGGTAAGACCCCAAAGGAGCTGGTCGCTCTTTGCAGCACCAGCGTTCAAGTCATTCTCGGCGAAGAAGCAAGGGCCAAGAATAGAGATTTCCTCTCGCTTGATAGATGGGTCCGCTTCGGCGGCGACGTAGAGCGCGTTGTTCATCACAGTCCAGTCTGTTAATTACAGTTAGCAATGTCCTCAAATTCAGGTGACGTCCAAAGGTCGTACAATACCAGCAGTCACGCGGCTAAAAGGAAGAGAAGTAGATGTCAGACGCGTCAACGCCAGTGAGTTTTCGTAGCGCACCTTTCCAGGAAGGATAATAACAGCACGCTTCACCGCTTTGGGGTCTACACCACTTGATTGATATAACGGCTGTTACTTTTAGCAAGATGCTGTCCGAAGTTGTGAACAACGCACAATTTTGGCATTGCTGTCCTTGTCGACCACCCAGTCGGGATAGGCAGTGGCATCTGGTATGTCGGGGAATTCCGCCCAACCCTCGTCGGTACTCCCAGTGACGACGGGGTCAGGATTTGACTGGGCACGACGTACTGGGGTATCCGACGTACGCGTGTGTCTGCGGTGAATAGTGTCCAGCGACGCGGTACAATATGATATTAAGGAGAGGCAGAGAATGGGGAAAAAGAGCATCATGGTAACATAGAGAGGCGGAAGTCAAAGAACAAGCTGGGCAGAACTGGAGAACTTCGGCTCGCCACATGTTGTTTTTGATGAACCCTGGAAAACGATTCCCCGGAAACGACGTAAAGTCCTGCAGGGTATTTGTTCTGGTAAGAATTCATACGGTCATCCACCCGTGACAACGTGGCGGTCAAGCTTGCCAAGCAGTTCACTACTCAATCCTATCGACTCTGACTGACGCCTGATTTTGCTCTGTGGTAAGCCTCTTGATACAAACCTCTAGAACTTGGCGACAGTGACCCGAGTTACTGTATTATGAACAAGGAAGCCAGCTGCCAAGAAGCCCAGACAATGCTCCGGCTCGCCTCCGTGTTCTCTTCGGCGTTCGCAGTTCGAGGCCGTCCATGTTAAGCAGCTCGAGGTCGACTGTGTACACGTCGAATCTTCAACTTCAGGAAGGCAATCGTGATCTTCCGCAGTAAAGTGAATTTTCAAATAATAATAGGTACACATGCTTACACGCGGATCAACGACAGGACCCACAAGTGACAACTATTGTCTGTATCGTTTGACACTTCCTCGACGATCGCTGCAAAGCTAGATTGAGCACTGGCGGGTGATTTTGCCTTATGAGACTTACGCGAATGACTCGTTTTTTCGTTTACGGTTGTCCTTCTTCATGAGGTTCTTCTGAACCTTCCTTTTAGCAGCAGCAGCGGGATTTGTGGCCACTTGAAGGGCGCGAAGCGTTTTCCTCTCCCGCCTCACACCTATCACACCTTGCCGAACTTGGTTGTAAATCGTGGAGAATGCTGTCACGCCGACCTTGGACTGGATGAGGTCTTGAAGTTCGGTCGACACGGTCTTAAGCTCGTCTGAAGAAGATCATCATGAGTAAGGTCTGAGATACACGCCTTGCCACGTACCCATTTGTGCATCCCGAATAGTGTCGTCTTCAAGGATCCGATATAGAGGCGAAAGGATATGAACCAGGAATCGTTCTACCTTTGAAGCTTCTAGATAGTTTGTCATTGCGGCAAACCATCGCAGCACGGCCAACGGTTCATGTCCCCAACTCTTCTACAAAGATCGTGAGAAGAAGGATACGTGAATACAAAACTATTAACCTGCGATTGTCGATGATTCCGGCGCGCAATGTGTGCCGAACGAACTTGATAAGACAACTTGGAAAATAACCAAGGCAATGGATTATCTGGTGCCTGTTCTTCTTCTTCATCGTCTCCATCTTCGTTTATACGATCGCCATCCTCCGTAACTGGCGATGCACTAGCAAAACACTTGCCTAAGAAAAAAAGGTTTTTTACAATCTGGACGCTGAGAGCTTCATCCAGATGAGGACTTTTGAGTTGCAAAGCCGACTTCCTCGCGACGTCCAACATGCCTACCATGGACAAAGGATACAGGGCAACTTCAGAATCGGGTTGACCAGGCGCTGTAATCGTGCCAGAGGCGTATAATACGCCGAGCAATCGACTGGCAGCAGTCCGAACCCATGGATGAGGAAACAGAAGGAGGGTTACGACGGATGGCCATTGTATCGAATGCGGGTCTGTCGCTAGGTTTGGAGAAACCTTGAGGGCCTTCGATACGACAAGAAGAGAGTGATAAGGAGATTGCCAATCCAAATCCACCTCCATAGAATCATCCCCTTCGGCTTCTTCAAGTTGTTGTGCTGAGACCTGCAATGCCTGATTTGCATCTTGAAGGATAACTGTCATGTGGTCCGCGCATCCGCTGTCCAGAGCATCGATGAAGATCCCGTAGAGTTGTAATGAAACCTGAGAAAGCCGGAGACGTTCGTTCTGAGAGGCCCAAGTATGTAAGTGGGATACAATCGCTGAACGTCGGTCTTCGTCCAGTCGCGACAGGAGAGATTGAATGAGTTGTGAAGCAATGTCAACGCATTTGGAGGAATCATCGTTGGCAACAACCATGACCAAGGAAACGAACAAGAGGTCGGCGTATTCCTGAACTAGGTTGGACTGGAATTTCGTGATCACGGCACCCAGCAGCTCCATGACCGATTTCCTCCCACTTTCGTAGACATAGGACAAATTTGTAGCCAAGAAGGACATCTGGCTCCGAAGACGCCCCTTGCCCTGGGGATAGTCTAACAAGAATTGAAGGAGGACTCCTCGACATAGCTCCTGCACTTGGGCAGAGTGATTGGTCACCATGACTTCCGAAACCTTCTCCATTATGTCGTATATTTCCACCACAACGAACTTTCGAGAGACGATAGCACGAAGCATGGCAAAAACCGTCGCCTGGCGGGCAGGTTCTTCGAGATCTGGGGAAATGAGCTGCAGCAAGAAGACCAGATCCTTCTCTTTGACATCTACGGGTGGGCCATCTCGTAGAACGACGGCTAACGCCTTCAAAGCCGCTTGTGCAAGTTCCGATTCCGCACTCCCGGTGGACTTTATTATGTCGAGCGTTTGTCGAACGAGAACCGGAAGGGATTTGCCCCACGATCGCAATGGGCATTTCACCAGGACCGATATACACTTCAAGCTCATGACGAGGACTGGGGCATTACTGGAATACAGCGAGTTGCCAACAGCTACAAGCATGGACTCCAGTCGAGAGACGATGCCAGCTTCATGAAAATCAAATCTATTCCGGCGCAAGGCAGTTTGGAAAAGATCAAGCCCAAGAACGATGAAGCTGTAATGAACGTTTAGACATGAAAAGGATCGGAAATACCAGACACATACCGAAAGGAGTTGTTAGCATAGTGATCATTGGCGCCTGTTGCTTCGCGCTTCACCTGGACAATAGCATCATCCTTTTTCGCTTTGGGTTTGCGACGGAACGGCGCCTCTTTCAAAAACTGCGAGTTTTGACTGATGAGGGCGTGACAAACGGACAGTAACTGTTCGGACACAAGGTGCTGATTCAGGTTGAGACCCGACGAAATCCGCTTCAATGTCTCGTCAACTAAGCCCAGAACCTTGGAGCTCGCTGTCTCGTGCAATATGGAGCGCAAAGGGACAAGAAGGGCGCTAAGGTACGGCGGTGTAATATGCTTCGCCATGATCGCAAAAGAATCGAAGCCTTTCGATGAAGAGCCACGGACTTCGCGCATTTTAGTCTTGAAATCCTCCGACTGGACGTCCTTTCCGGATTCTCCGAATATGACTTCTGCAGCTACATGGGCGACATGGGCGACACAGCTGTCTAGGGTGTGGAAGACCGACGCATGTTCAGGCGAGGTGACATGGGTCAGTAGGGCGTGCGTCGTGTATGCGAGAATGTGAAGATGCGGCCCACGTAACAGGGCACCACGAAGCTCTTGGATCATCAAATGCAGGTAAGACGGCCCAAGTGCTATTGCAATCTGCACCATGGTCTCGCGTGTAAGGTCCCTAGTTTCTTGGGACCTACTGCGAAGGACTTGGCTCGTAACCGTAAGAAGTCTTGTGACTTGAGACTCTCGGGTCGACGGGGCAAGTGCTTGGCCACCGCAATGATCCCGACGGCGACAGGAATCCGAGTAGTGTCCTCTGTGGTAGAATCGCGAGACTCGATGAACTTGAGCAGATCGGGTAACAAGCGATTGTTGACTGCACTTGCTACGCGGGAATCGACAGACGAGGGTACCATTTCTACATCGGCTTCATCGTCGTCTTGCACTTCTGGTGGAGAGATTTCCATATCCATAGGAAAATGGAAGTTTTCCAAAAGCGCGACAAGTGCGCGAACGTAAATCTTTTCCGCCTCGTCCTTCATCTTCGATAACCGCATGTACTTTTGAACAAGAGCATGGTATGCACCCCAAGCCAAGTGCTTCGAGAGTCTCCCGGTAGCAGTGATCGCGTCATTGACCAGGTGATGATTAGTCGAGGTTGTGGCGACAATGTAATTGCTGATTAAGGGTAGGATGATTTCCGACAGTGTGCCGCTCCGAAGCGGATGGTCATCGCATTGATCTGCGAGACGACGAAGAGCTCGAGATCGTCGGTGAATCTGCACATGTTGTATGTTGTTGAAGAAATTGACCTCTTCGTCTCCATCCCCAAGTAGCATGCGCATGTCCTGCACAGCACTGACCTGCGTGCATTTCTGGACAGAGTAAGCCAAAACTCCCAATATTTCGGAGCGAACGAGCTCGTTCTTTGATCGCAAACCGTTCTTCAAACCAACCAATAACGTTCGCGTGAAGATGGATTCGCTCTCGGCGGTTTGACCGGAAGCAACCAGATCAATGAAAAGGCGAAGAACGGATGCTGAGCTGGTTCGTATGGCAAGCTCCTCTGGGTCATGAATACTGTTCAATGAATGTTGGATGATAACAGTCCAGTGGGGGAGAGATAGAGACGCGTTCAGTTCATTTAAAGCAGCGAATCCTTTCAAACGTCTGTCAAAGTCAGGCTCGTCCAGCCGTCTCTGAGAGTACGAATTGAGATCCTCCAAAAGATCGGCCAGACCTCGCAAGGATAGATTGACGAATGAAAGGCTTCGGAATGCGGCTACAAGACTGAGTCTCGCCGTCCTCGTACGAAGACTCTGGAATAACGATGATAGCGCCATATATAGTCGAAGGTAATCATCGGAGGTGGGGTCTGAGAGTTCGGGAATGAGAGGGATGAGGTGAGAGATGATTTGAAGAAGGTCTGCTTTGACCTTTTCCGGCACCAGTTTATGGGATTTGCGCAGAAGCGGGGCGAAAAGCTTGAAGAGCGTTTTCGCGTCGTCGCTACTAGTGGAATGATGAGCTATCTGGGAAAGAATATGGATTTGTCGCTGTGCCAGACCGTCGTCGACGCCCTTCATCCTCTCTGCCATGATCGACATGTTCCTCAGAAGATGGCCGATGTTGGGTTTCACCACTGAATCAAGAACGGCCGAATCGGAAGCCCCAAGTGATAGCAGGGTTTCAACGATGTCAAAAATCTTGGAGATGACAACTGGCTTGACATTATTGGCTATGAGACAGTCGAAGATTTTGGGAACGAGGCGGTTGTCGAGCTGGACCAGATACAGTGCATACACGGCGGAACGACTCCAGACGGCGAAGAGTTCGAGAAGGGCGGAAGGAGATTGGATGTTCTCCGCATCGATCAATGGTATGCGTGGGGAAATGAAGGAGTCGAAGGACAACTTCAGGTAAGGAACGAAGTCGAACTCGACGGGGATGCGAAAGAAATCCGCGAATCGCTTGATCCCAAGCTGTCGAACGGTTCTGATCGTCTTCGTTCCATGACCTACGTCTGCGGACGTCCCTTCGCCCTCTTCTTGCTCCACATCCTCAGCTTGAACATCAGAACCGAGCTGAGACTGCGCTCCTCCCGTGAGCTGAATGGTTTTCCCCAGCAGGTCCGGCCAGTAAGTTACCAGCTTTGAGCCCAAATTCTTGAGGACGTCATCTAACAGGGTCAGGAAACCGATCCTCTGCTTGTCCGTCTCGACGGTGTGCTTTCCGTCCACTGACACCAAAGGTTTGAGCATCAAGCGAACTAGGACACCAAGATCCTCTTCAGTACATGCTCCGAGGATGCCCAGAATAGTTGTTCGCCGCTCATTTCCTCTCCTCGATTTGCCCTTGCGTTCCAACAAGATGCCATACAGCATCCTTATCACGACGTTAGTGATTTCTGAGGCGGCTTCACTCAGATCCAAAGAAGTGAGCTCATCGCGCCATCGTGTTTCATCAAGTAACGCGCGGAGCTTCTCCTGCCATTGCACGAAGGCAGGAGTTTTGTATGCCAGGAGACATGAGAGGGCAGCGGTTTGCAGGGAGCGATCAGGATGGGCTAGGACATCGAGATAGAAAACTTGGAGTTTGTCGGTGGAATACAAAGCTTTAGGATTGGAAAATTTGGCGAAGAGATTGAGATACGCAACGAGGTATTGACGCTGTTGATAAAGAGTTGGTGTAATGGACAAGAAGAATGGTACAAGGTCCCTGTTGTGCTTTTCGGTTAACAAGTGACATTGGCCCAGAACGTTCAGCAACTCGAGGGCGTAAGATCGGCCACTGAAACGAGTACAGAGGCCCTTTGTCTATCATGACAATGAGTATCAATTGTGCTGGATTAGCTAGTGAAGCTTACCTTTGAGCCCGGTTCATGTTGCGTAACATCTTGTTGCCATGTTTGAATCACAGTTCGAAGCTTGTGGGCGGACGGATCCCTCCACGTCCGTTCACTCTCCCAGTCCTCTTCCTCTGTGCATTCGGTAGTTTCGTCATCTCCAGAATCAATAGAGCGCGCCAGATTTGTTGCCTGCAATTCGTTCCAAACCAGGGACCATACGGTTTCACCCCAGCCTAGTTCAACTACTTCAGCGATGGTATTAGCCGCTGGTTTCCAAAGCGGCTTCAAATTGACTTTCAATTGCGCGAGAAGCCATCTCGAACAAAGTTCAGCGGAAAGCTCTGTCGGAATAGCACCCTGAAATGATTTTCAGTCACGGCGATGGGAGGCAAGATGTTTTTTTCACCTGAGTTACTCGACTCGTCCTGAGAACTCTTTCTCGAACGCCTCGTACATCCAGAGAAACCTCTTCGCCCACTAGACATCTTTGCACGACCTCCGGTGCATCCGAGCAAGTCGCAAGGACCCGCAAAGCACTGAGGCGAAGATCGGCGTCGTGTGAGAGCAGACAATCCCTCAGAGAGTTATACACTAAGTCAAAAGCCAACGGGGAACTCATGGGAAGATAAGCAACGGCAAAAGACAATGAAAAAGTAACCTACTCGGCCAATCCTGTCTGTTTAAGCTCGACTAAAGCGGTTAAGATCACTGAGGATCCGGACCACTGGGCTATAATGCGAGAGGTCCAGGAAGACATGTTAACCTGATTTGACCACTCGGCTTGCGGTCTATTTGCCACATAACGCAAAAAGAGGCCAAGAGACTGCTCCTGTTGTTGGGAAGAAACAGAATCCGGTGGCATTGAGAGCAATTGTTCAATCGCGTTAGTCACAAGCGAAGTGACGTCGGGTGATAGATACGGCGAGAGCTTGAGCGCGAAATGTAGCTCGAGTCCCTATTGCGAATGTGAAAATGCCATCGTTGTCTCAATGCAGCGTATACGTACTATGTTCGTCAAGCCGGTCCCGAGGCCGGAATGCTCCTTCAGCCATGCTTCAATTCCGCGTTTCCAAACAACGTCCACTTCACCAAGCTTGCCCTCTTCGTTGATTTTTGAAAATAGTCGAAGAACACCTAAAGCATCTTTATCCAACAAAGAGATGCTCCGCTTTAGCAAAACCGGTAGGGCTATCATCTTCCAGCCTCCCCAATTCATGTCTACAAGCACGCCGTGCAACTCCAGAGCGAATTTCAGATGAAGAGGCTGACCGTTGGTCACAAGGGACCAAATGTGCTCAAGGAAGCGCCGACCGCTTCCCATCCAGAGACCCATATCGCCCGTTGTACTGACCAGAATGGCAGTCGACAGCTTAAGGAGAGCCGCGAAAGAGCAGGGAGTGATCGAAATGCGATCCAGAGTTGGCAGAAGCGCAGCAAGATGTTTATCTAGAGCAGGATGTCAAGACTGGCTCATGACGGAAGAATGAACACTTACCTGACATCCGGGAACCATGCCTCACCGAACAGGCGACGGAAAGAACTTCGAGCAGTCTTCGCAAAGCCTCCTCGTCGCCATCTAGATTGTGGGTAAGAGCTTTTTGGCAGAGAAAGTCTCCAACGGGAGCAAATCCGGCGGCATTCTTAACATGGTGGATCAATGCAGTGAGAACGCGTCGAATGAGGTGATAAGTAGGTTCCTGGACATCCTGTGGGCATGATATGTAATACTCGACAAGCGGCGTGATGATTGTTGGGGTCGTGGTGTGAAGAGTTTGTGAAACGGACTAGTCAAGGATTAGTATAATATAGGCAATGCTTGAGAGCATATCGCACTTTGCAAGCCGACACAAAGACCCAGGCAATTGCGTCCTCTACGCCGGTAAGATCACCCGCAGACAAGAGGACAGCCTTCTCGCGCGAAACTATTTTCAGTCTTCGGAGAAGTGCTCCCCACACCTCCGCCATCGCGCGCTGAACCTCTGGCACACATTTTCCCAGTGCTCCCCGGACAGAGCTCCACGTTGAATTTAACAGCTCCCCGTCCGTTGACGGAACAAGCAGATGTTTGAAGAACAACGTAAGTGTTGAGAGGAGTATCGTTAGAGAGGCACTAGATATTGAACGGGGAAGAAGGCGTAGGAGGGCACCGAGAATATCCAAGTACGCAGGTGCGAGTGATCCCCGAAGGTCAATTATCAGTTTTTGGAGGATACTGGAAGGGCAGTTAGTACTGCCAGTAGGACGAGTTTAGACATACTCTAGCAATGCCTTCAAGCCTTCGTCATCAGAGGAATTCAGAGCCGATATCCATAGATCCACTATCTCGCGCCAATTGTGGAGAAGGAGTGGAAGTGACGCGGAAAGTGACTGGGATTTGTTTGCATACGAGATGAACGATGGTGACAAATTCAGTTGTCGCCAATGTTGCAGTGCGTCGTGGAATTGGCATTCAGAATCCTGAATGTGACTTCAGTGGAAACAGACATATTCTAATCCAAGAGAAGCCGACCTCAAAATCATGGTCTCGCTGCGACTGGTCCAAAGCTGAGGGAAGATGAACGTCTTTTAATTCGCTGGCATAGGATTGGTACTGTAGAGATGTCAGCGTTTGTGAGCTGAGGCAAATACCCATCTCACCTTGAACCGCTTTTCGTCCATGCCCACAACAGGGAGCGCGACCAAGTGAGAGATGACGGATGGATGAAAAAAGCAATCAGCTTCGGTCCGAGAAACCGGAGGAGCAGAGGTGCGTTTTGCCGGCGGCTTTTTCGTTTACAGTTCGATTTCTACCTGTCCCATTTTTGTGAGTTGAAGGTTTTGCTTTTGTGGAGTGTTCTAAACTGGCACGGTCTGAGGGGTTGGTCTTATACCTTTTTTACTAACACCCCTCAGAGGTTCAACCTGTTATTTAACAACCTGGTGTTGTGTGCGCGCTAAGGAAACCACAAAGTTGTTGAAAAAGACCTAGACAGCACTCGCGTCCGGGACAACCTCTGACCACGGGAACAACAGGGGTGCACATAGATTATCAACAAAGCGATACTGACGAGCTACTGATACATGAGTCGATGAGGCAGATGATAGAACGTGCTGAACATAAGGATACTAGATTGAGCGGTGTATAGTCTGGTAGGATAGCAATCTGGCGAGGAGAGAAATATACATCATGCGGATGAATCACGTTGAGTGCCACAAGGAAGCTGAAAGTCGGGATGGAAAATGTTGATATGTTGCTTGAGATTATCCTTCCTACTGAATGACTTCGTACATCCAGGGAATGTACATTCATGCGCTTCACAGTTGGTTAGATTAGTCAGATGACGCAAAGACAGACGCTTACGTTTTTCGCAAAGATGCAGGCTCTTGACGTGCCTCTTTAGATGCTCCCCACGTACAAAGCACTTCCCACAACCCTCGAATGTACAAACATACCGCCGCTTGTTTTTCTGGGGCGCTCCGGCTTTCTTGATCCCATAAGGAATGGACGGCAGAGTCGTCACCTGCGCCGAGTCGCTTCCTTCGACAGCGCCAAACTCTTGTGTGACCGGAACTTTCCTTCCGCGGCTTTTCTTCCCACCTTCAGAAACAAACTGATAATCGTTGTCTTCTGAGACACGAGCGCGTTTTCTAGGTCTCGAACGTCTAGAGCGCCCAGGGCTAGGAACGTACGATGAATCAGAGTCGGAGTAGGATGATTCATCGTCGTTGTAGGAAGACGCGTAAGCGCTTCCACTCTCAGGTGAGGTTACATCGACGGCCTCAGAGGTTTCCGGACGGGGCGATGAAGGAGAGGAAAGAGCATTGGACGGACGTTTACGCTTCCCGGAATACTTTCGAATGGATGGAGTCTGTTCTGTGTTGGCATGATGGTCATAGTGATGCGGCGAGGACTGCTGAGCAGATTCACAGAGGACCGCAGTGGTTGGCGAGTTCTCAGAGGAAGACCGGGAAGACGTCAGATCTGAAACATTGACGAATAGCTCGCCGTTGGTGGATGTGTTCCAGTCATTGGCCAAAGGCTCCAAGTTGAAGGGCGGGGGGCTATGGATATTACGTTTTGTTTCTGTAGGGCGTTCGGAGAGGAATGGAGAGTTTGCAGAGAGGAACGGCGAATTGGTCGAACTGACTGCATATGGGCTGCGGCTCACATATGGACTCGCGTATGGGCTGCCAGGCTGCACCTGTTCCCGAGGATAATGCTCTCTATGGTGAAGTGTCCGCGGAAGGGCGGGTGCGGGATCAAAATTGAGGATGTGCGACGCGTATGATGGAAGGCCAGGTATATCCGCGGTGCGACGATTGCCAGCAGATGACCACGACGACGACGAAGCAGCTGAGCTTGAAGGGATCGCAGAGTACTCGGAGAAAGCATAGGTGTCCATGGTGGCGGTAGAGAAAGAAAAGTCGATCCCGTCCTCCTTTTACGCAGCCAAAGTGCAACAGGGGACTTTATCGCGATCGCTGGCCTATTTCAGGAAGGTTCCAAAAAGCGAGGACTGTACAAACAAGACGCTGTTCTACACTGTCCCAAGGAAGCCAGTACGATCAGCTCAAACCAAACGGAACTGATAAACAGCCACCTGCAGGCCAGAGCAACATCTGGAAACTGAGGGGATATTATTTAAAGGACAGACATTCCAGAAAGACGATAGTAAAAGGTGCAACACATGTCTCACTTCCAAGCCAGCCTCGCCTTCAATGTGTTGTTACTTTTCTTCAGCTTCGCGTCTTTTTCTCGCAGCAACGGGTTCAGAGCTACACCGTATCCAATGACGGGAGTGAGTTTGGGATTCGAGGGAGTAACTTTGGTGCACAACGGTGGGTGATACGGCTCGTAGAATGGAATGCGATTGCCGTCAAGCATAAAGGCGCGTTCTGGCGGCTGTATCAACGTTGCTTGACTGTAGCGCATGCACTGTTTCGTTTCCGAAGGTAAAGGCGGGTTGACGCGTGCTGGAGCATAGCATGTTGACAGGAGATAGAAGAGGACGGCGGCAATGATGACGATGATAGCGATGAGTGCGAGGTACGTCCATGCGGATAGATGGGCGAGCGACGGATGCTCTGATTCTGCTAGGTGTGGCGTTTGAGGAGCCATGAGCAGATAAAGAAGTGCTCGACTTTGATGGAGAGGAACAAGACGCGCTTCAAACTTCACACGCTGTATGTACATTGATTTTAGGGTTAGGGTTCTATTTACTACGCCGATATCTGAATTCAGGCTTTTTTCAAGCCTACCCCTGGAGAGCTTTCTGGAATGAGGACACCACCATTCAAAAGCACTTGCGCCTTCTCTGTGTAGGGCGGATAAAGTGGCTCAATGTGCGGTTCGAGCCTGTTAGAGGTTCGTTTTCATGACAGAAATCTGGACGTAAACTCAAGACTTACGATGCCGGAATGTCAATTGAGCCACGAATATATGTCAGTTCGTCTTGAACAAATGGAACGTTGTTGCGACCATCTGGATTACGTGTAAGTTCTCGTGTACGAGAATGAAATACGCTTACAGCCAGAAATGCCGACGCCGCCATACGGGACTTCATTGACTTTATCCCTTCAACATCAGCTATGTAACCCAAGAGAAACCCAGCATACCTACCACCCATTTGCAGAACGGTCGCGTTGAAGACGAGACTGCCACTCGTCGTCTCAGATTTCACTGGTCGTTCCGGCTCAGACAATGAATCTGCAGGCGTAAGGCAACTCACTTCGTTCCTTGATTTTGGCATCGTCAGTAAATACGTACAGAACCAGTGGATGATCCCTATTAGACAAAGTCTTCAGCGCTCCTCAAGAGTCGGCCACAAAGGAACGTAGACCTACCGTGTGTTAACAAAGTCAATCGCGGCATCCATGGATGGAACGAGGACTAAAGGCAAGATGGGCCCGAATATCTCGTCACTCAAAAGTACATCGTCCTCGGCGACATCCGTGATCAATGTAGGTTCCATTTGGAGAGTGGAGGCATCATATCTACCCCCCATGACAATACTACCTTTCGTTTTGTCCAAGAGAAACACGAGGCGTCGGAATTGTGCAGTGGCGACGATGCGAGAGAAGGACGAAGAGGAAAGAGCTCCACCGTCTTCCGGAAAGAATGACCTGTATGCACGATGGAACGCCGCGACTACGGCACTTGCATCGTTCGTTGGGACAACAAGATAGTCAGGGGAGACACATATCTAGGTGTATGTGGTCTGAGCTCTGGTATACGAGCGCGCCGTTTTGATTACCGTACCTGACCGGCATTGGAGCATTTCCCTTGCATGATTCTCTTGGCCGCAATGTCTAGATCGTAGGTGGGATCAAGAATTACAGGACATTTTCCACCCAGCTCAAGGGTAAGGGGAGTCAGGTGCTTGGCAGCGGCTGCTGCCACAATTCTTGCGATGGTGGCGTTGCCGGTGTAGAATACTGCGGAGTAGATGAGACACATACTAGCGGTTTTCTATAAGCCCGTACTATGATCCCCTACCAACGTCAAGAACGGTCAGTTCAAATGAACGAGGTAGCAGTGTAGGCGACGTGCATACATTTAAACTCCAGAAGGCGCGCGGCTTCGGGGACTGCGCCTAGTACTACGTGATACGCATCGGCGTCCAAATAACGTGGCATAAGGTCAGCGAACAGTTTCGAACAATGAGGCGATATCTCCGAAAGCTTCAGGACGCAGCAGCAGCCCGATGCGATAACCCCAATCAAAGGCAAGGTCGCCAGAATGATGGGATAATTCCACGGTCTGAAGAACGTCAAGCATGGCGATAGTGAAGCAATCGGAAGAGGAAGACTCACACAATGACCAGTGCGACGCCTTTGGGCGCCTTGTAAACTGTAGGCGCCCAAGCCTGGAAGGGAGGCGCAACACCTGCCGTTAGATCCCTGGCGGTCGCCCATTCTGGAAGAGTTTGAGCAACAGTGATACAACGACTAATTGTGCCTGTAATCTCGCAGGTGTAGGCTTCCAATGCAGGACGTCCCATATCCTGCACATGATTCAGTCGTTCAGTCAGTGAACTCTACTGACCACTGACCTGATACAATGCGTTGGCGAAGCTTTCGTCATTGTCCTGGAACATCCGAGCAAGCTGAAGAAGCTGATGTTGGCGCCATGGAATGGGAAGCGTCGATCGGGTGTTGAACTTGATGCGCAAGTCCTGGTGAATCTGCAGAACAACGAGGTCACAGATGAGTACAAGATCCAGATCAATCAATAGTACCTTGCTGAGATCATCGATTGGCGTAAACAAATTCGGGTCCATTCTTGGTTGTATGAAGTTGATCGTAACGCGATGTTTTATACCTACACGGAACGTGCGTAATGCGTCAAATCCGGGTAGAAGCCACGAATGCAGAGTGAACTGATCAAAGCGCTGATTGGTTCAACGATTGTAGTGCGCAAGTATGTACGACCCGATTGCAAACTTGAAACAGACCCGTGAATATCGTGGTGGAAATCGGGGTATCTCTTTGAAGTACGTGTCTGCCATGGCGCCTAGTAAGCATTTCAAAGCAGGGACGAGAGCCTGGGTGAAGACCGTGACGGCCTTCATACAGTCGCGAAACCGCTATCAGCATCAAGTATCCCCTACATTCAGCGGTATTTGTAAACGTGGTCCATGTGTGAGAGACAAGCTGAAGGAGGGTTAGGGTTCGCGTATCATCCTCGGTCGTAAATAGTACCCAGGCTTAGCCACTGGAACAGACCTGCATCTAGGTAGAAAGAAACGGAAATAGTGTAATGCAACAGTGATGTTGCCTCCGCTCAATAGAGCAATTGGATAGAGGATCGAGGGTACTGACTATCCATAGAAAGAACGAAGACTAGGTAAAATGGGTCCACGCCGTTGACAGTCATACGCGATCCCAATCGTTGACAAGATAGGTAGGTTGCCTCTTCTGATACATGAATGGCTACAAACCAAGGTCTTCGCGTGTGTTCAGAAGGCGTCCTACGACATGAAAATGAAGATCAGAAGAGATGGCTCGGAAATGCAGAAACTCTCACCCTCCATCCCTCCAGTCACCATCAGACATTCGCCCGATATGTGTCCAGACACCTTCGTTGACGAGAGGATTACGATTTGCGTTGCAACATCGTAAGGCACAGCAACCTTTTTGAGAGGATACCTGTTCACTCCCCTTGAGTAACAAAGCATTCGAAAGGAAGAAAGCAACATACGTAGCGAGCGCTTGGTAAAGAATGTTCATATCCTTGAGGCTCTCCTCAGCCATGGGAGTTTTGACCCAGCCCGGAGACACACAATTGACGCGGCCCCAAGGAGCGATTTTCACAATCTCGTTCTTGAGACTCAACGTAAACCCATACATCAACGCTTCCAAACGATATCAGTGATGACGTCCCTCAAAGAATCGACGCTTACCGCTCTTTGTCGCAGCATATTCAGCGTGGAATGCCTCGCCGTATTTCCCAGCAGAAGAACCGACAATGACGATAGACGCTTTCGCCTTCTCCGCGTCAGTTGCGCGTTCCAGGTACCGTAGATACTCTCGAGCAACAAGGAATGACGAAGTGACGTTGGCGTCAAACGTATTCTTCCACCGGTCAAGAGACATGTGCTGTAGAGGCGCGGGCTCCGCTACGTATATCGCATGATTCAGTATCAACACTTGAACGGTACCGAACGTCGATGTCGCTTCGCTGAACAACCTCGCAACGGCGTCTTCTTGGACGAGGTCGGCTTGGGCTAACAGGACACGCTCCTTGCCCCATTTATCCAAAACGGGCTTCAAAGGGGCTGCCTTCGAATTGTAGTGTGCCGTGACGCGCGCGCCTTGTTCTGAGCATAAACTAGCTTGAGCGACAGTCTCGATGTCACTCGATCAAGTAATCTCGCCTAAGAAGAGGGAAGCGGTCTCCAGACCTATTCCACCGCTGGCGCCTGAACAGACGAATTAACAAACCGCAGTAAGAATATGGGGGTAAGCATTACCAGTAACCAAAACGTGAACGTCTTTCAAGTTCAAGTCCATGATGAGTTGAAGAGAAGGAGACGGTTACCTTTATCATCCTTGAATTGCCGGCCGGCCGGCAATAAGCGGAAGAGCGTCTCATTTAGAACACATACACTAGATGTACTTTGCAATATACCTGTGGGTACATGAGAAATAAGGATGCGTCGTATGCGGTAGAGCTCACATAGAAATACAAGATCAACTCTGCTCTGCGATGACGGTCTTCTTGCGCTCCGCTTTGGGCTTGTTCTCGCCCGCCCTCGTATGTTTCCGCCTGCGTTCCTCTTTGACCCTCTCCGCCTCGAGCATGGTGCGTTTGAGCTTGGACGCCGTATAGACAGGTTTCGGAAGATGCCGAGTCCTAACCAAAAGTCAGAGTCAACCACAGGGATCAAGACGACTACGGACCGTGCAACTTTCCCGACTTCTTTATCGTCCTTCCATCGTTCCACAAGTTTGGCGCGATATTCAATCGCCGCGCGTTCTCTCGCATTAACCACACCCAGCTTCTCAGACGCACTCGATTTCCACACGCGAACGTTGCCATCATCTGACCCAGACACGACAAATCGCGCATCATTGGTGAACACCGTGGAAGAAACTCGTCCCATCCGCTTGCCGTGGAATACGTCCTCTCCCGTTCCCTTATCCTTCTTCCATATTCGCACCGTCCTATCCCATCCACCGCTGACAAACTCGAGACCTGTAGGACTCCATTCGCAGCTCATGACTGCCGCTACGTGGGCTTTATAGATCTGTGTCGGGGTGGACATATGCCGGATATCAAAGGTATAAAGATTGTGGTCTTCGGATGCTAGTAAGAGTGTTGTTGGATGTGTAGGACACCAGGAGAGCGCGTTCGAGGTGAATTGCATGATTACCCGTCGTTCCGCCTTGCCCGTTCGTATGTCGTATAATGTGAATGTCCTGTCTGTGCCGATACTAGCCAGAACACTCGCTTCACTCTGATTAAAGCGGACGGATGTTATTGTTTCAGTGGATGTAGGAAAGGTGAGATTGGATATCGGGGATGTTCTAATCGTATGGATTAGTCTGCATTGCAGAAGAAATGAGAGGCCCTCACTTTGTTTCATCCCAGATTTGTATCAGGTCTGATGCAGTAGCAAAGAGCGGTTCGTAGCGGTGGTGATCTATAGAGCTTGGATACAGTTGAGAGAGGACAAGACACAGCTCTAAGAAACTCACTTGAACGCGCTCTTTCCCGGGAAAATAAGGGCAGGCTTGTCCTGCAAGACAAGTAAGTAGAATGAAATTTAGTGCTCTGAGGACATACTGATTGTGATTCAATATCCCACAACTTGACATTTCTATCGACACCACAACTCAGGATTCTCGACTCTCCGGAAAAACAGAGACCAGAGACCTTTCCCTTGTGTGCCTGTGGTAGCCGGAGTATATGCGTTCGTAAGGAGAGATTGTGTATTATGACGCCTTTCTAAAAGTTCAGCGAGCCACCTGCAAGGCAAGCGTTGATACATGTACCTCCGTCCCAGCTTCCGCTTCCAACTGTAATGAGATCGTGCGGCTTCCTCGCCAAAACCTCTACGGCATCTGTATGTCCCTCCAGACTCGCAATAAACGGCTTCGCAAACATTCGGTCCATTTTAGCAGCATTCAGCGCTCGTGTCCGTTCTCTTGCACGCGCGAAAGGGTGCATGAGGGGATCGAGATTACGGGCCATTGGTGTAGGGTCTCCCGGACGTGTTGGTAGGTGCTGAGAGGGTGCATGTTGTAGGACAGATATTTTCTACATGTCTTTTAACCTCGCTCTTCAGATGAGTATAGGAAACTGACCACCATGATTGAGTTCTTTCGCTGCCCACCGTTGAGCTTAGATTAAAGGCGTTTCTAAGCCCTCCGTGTTATAAATCGCAGCCTAGCAGTCGTGGGCTGAACAGAGTTCAACTTTAAGGTATGAGGACAAGATGCACGTGCAAAAAATCATGATCGAAAATTTTCCACGAAAGGAAATCTCCGCTTTCACCTCCTTCCTTGATTCGAACGAAATGCGATTCTAAAGGTTCAATTCTATATGGGAAAAGCGTAACAACAGGATAGCAATACATCGAGCAATACAGCATACAACAATCCGAAAACAAATACAATGCAGAATCCGACAACACGACCGATAGTCCCAAGTTCCAACCATAGTAGCAAAAGACACGGCAAGCCGCATGTAAAAACTTACCCCCGTGCCCCACACCCCCTCGCATGCTTCCACCACACCATCTCTGGAACCTTCACTGGAGCATCCTTCAAACCTTCCACTGGAACCCACATATCGCACCTTCCACACAACCCGTATAGCTTCTCATGCTCTGGTTTTAAATTAATTCCCTTTCTTTCCTTATCACCCGACGAAGAGAAGGAGGATGATGAAGATTGGGACGACGAGGACTCTTTGCGTGACAGGGACTTGTCCTTGGACTTGGAGGAACTCGAGGAAGACGTAGATGCCGACTCCGACGGAGAGGGTGGGCCAATGCGAGTCTTCACTGGCGGATCGAATGGACGATTAGTCGCAGCGCTTATCCCGTGGGCATACTGCATGTGATAACTGGGAGATTCGATTAACAACATTTGCGCGACAGAAGAAAAGTAAATACTCACTTGTACGCGCTAAACTTCATAGCAAACCACTTCGATTTTCCTTCCTCTCCACAAACTGGACAGAGCCCCATTTTGCTTGTACCGCGGCCCTTGACCCATCGCGGGGTATACAAATCGTCTTCACCCAAGTCTGCCACTGCCCCTTCCTCCCCAGCACCTTCTTCTCCTGTATCCTTCTTTCTTCCAACAAGACCGCCATTCGTATTCTTCGCTGCGCTAGCTCCACCTACACCCCCCGTCTTGATCTTCGGAAATGCCCTATACCATCTTGGAAAGCCTTCCGTCACTTGTGTACCGTCCGGCAGCTGGCGCATGGCGCGAATTGGACTCGGAGGCGTCAGCGGACGTGGGATCGGGGGCCTGGATGGGGAGGATAACGGTGAAGAGGCCTGACTTTTGGTACCTGAGAGCTGACGAGCGCGTAGCCGAATCGACCGTTCACGAGGACGAATGGGCGACGAACGTGCTGGCGAACTCGTCTCATCCTGTTCCGACGCACTTGCGATGCTGACCTTCCGCCTTTTCGTTGCTCCTGAAGGTGGAACCGGTGTCAATGGACTGCTCGCACCAAAGGCTTTCCTGCTCAGGCGTATCGGCATCGGCGTCTCGCGCCGCACGTCTGCAAATTCGAGCTCTCTACTAGCCATATTGCCAAGAATAGTACCAAGGTCTGCAGCACTGGCCAAAGCACCAAAGTCGTCCTTCCGCATAACTGGACTTTCGCTTCCCCATCTCCTTTTGTAAGGCAAACCTAACCCAAAAGGCGAGGCTGAAAACGGTGACACGACTCCTCCCAAAGTGTATCCATATCGGAATGGCGAGCTTTCCTCGCTGCGTGTCTTGTACGTAAATGGCGAATCCCGTATTGTGCTGATGCCTTCGGGTATGTCGAGGGACGCGTCTGATAACGGGCCATATTGCGAACCAAATGCCGATGAAGAGCTCTGACTTGCTCCTAATTCAAAGTCATCCTCCTGTTGCAAAAACTGCGACGTTCGCGTTTCCGGAACGACGCGCTCGCGAAACGGACTGCCCATGTTTAGCTGTGATAAAAATACGTCGGCTGTCATCATAATGAGATATTGGAGATGTTGCAGATTATAAGCAGGGATGCGGTTGCATGAAATTCGTAGATATCTTGAGCGATGGGGAAAGGGAAATCTAGCCGATGGGCAATAGAGCAGTCAGGCGAAATTATCGATAGATAAGAGGGTAGGTCCAGGAAATAGAGAATTCGTTAGGCGTCGAAAGTCTTGATTGAATTTAAAAATCTGTCTGTTGACGGAATCGTCATGAGCAGCCTTCACCTGAAATTTCACCTAGTAGTACATACCTGGGAGTGGAAAGAGTAGTTTATCACCCGTGGGGAAGCGCGCTTACTGAGTATCAATGTTAGAGGACTTGAAGGTCTGATCAGCTTTGAAGATCAATGGCATCAGACTTACGCACCTCTTTCATCCGGCTGTGACTGCAGTCAAAGGTGCAATGACGCGCAGGTCCTGTTCGCGATATCTATTGTCAGTGAGCCACGACTATCACAGAGGAGATAGTAAAACTCACCAGAGACCCAATGCTTGCCGCCCGTCGTCGTCGTCGCTCGTCAAGAGACCAAAGAAGCCGCGCCACACCCCGCGCGATCATACCTGTCACAAGTCGATCTGCGCTTATTCGCTTGCAATGTTAACCAAGCTTTGTTGAATAGTATCCTGAAGATTTTTGTGTCGCTTCGGCCGGACATCAGGCGTTTATGGTGGAATCAGTGGGAGAATACTTAGATGAAGTCCACTGGGCTCCACTGGGGTACCATTACAATCCTGGGAATCACGGCTGCAAATTGGTATTCATATGAGCGAGGTCATACGCGTCCGTTTAGAAAAGTCAGACTGAATTCCAAGTGGCTGTAGCGAGTGGGTGTAAGCAGGTACATATGCCGCTTGAAATATCTTGTAGTACTTCAGATACTTTGGAAACGTCCTGACAAGTGCCGAGAGACATGGAAGAGCAGATACGTGTGGCGTGTAATACTACGCCCTCAAATAATTGAAACATTTCTGGTAGTTTGTAGCAAGTTTGTAGTATTGCACCACTTGCTGGGCAAAGAGTCCGCGAAGGACCGGTTCCCGGAACGGCCATCCGAACCTTCTCTCATTTACGTGCTGCTCATGACCACCATGACTTGAATGGCTCGCAAAGCGAAATCCAAGTTAGACGGATGGCGACGTCGCCGGCCAGCGTCGCTAAGCCCGACCCACGTTATTACCACCAACGATGTGCCCCTCGCGTACGCCTCGCTGCCGCCGACCCCATCTCGCCGTCACCGCCCTCGACGGGCCTGGTGTCGCCAACGTCGGCAACGTTCACAGAGATGCCACCCCCACCTTTCTCGCTTTGGGACTACCTGCGCGAGGAACTTCTGGCTACGGACTTTGATTCCCATCAAGAACTCAAGTGGGAGCGGGTCAGCAACTTTCTGAATATACCCATAGCCATCGAACAGGTGTGCTGCTTCCTTTCGCGCCATGTTTGCACTGAAAATGCATAGATCATGAGCTTTGGCTTCCTTCTTTGTCTGGACTCGTTTCTGTACACATTCACCGTCCTTCCCATTCGCTTCGTCCTTGCACTCTACAGAGTGTTGTCCTTGAAACGCGTGGCGCCGTCCCAGAAAGCTGACTTGCTGCGGGTCTCGCTATTCGTGTTGACTGTGCTAATTTGCGGCCCACTTACCGACCCGAGCAAGATCTACCACAGCATACGCGGCCAGGATACTATCAAATTATATGTCATATTCAACGCGCTAGAAATAGCGGATCGTCTATGCGCGTCCATTGGACAAGACATTTTGGACTGCCTCTTCTCCCGTTCTAGTCTCTCTCCCACCTCATTCCGTACCGTCCTGTACTTTTTTCTCGCCACACTGTACACTGTTGGCCACTCACTCGTCATGGTGTACCAGCTCATATCCCTCAACGTCGCGATAAACTCCTATGACCACGCCCTCCTCACCCTGCTGGTGTCAAATCAGTTCGTCGAGATCAAGGCCTCTGTGTTTAAAAAGTTCGAAAAGGAGATTCTTTTCCAGCTCACTTGCGCGGATATCGTCGAACGCTTTACCCTGTCGCTGATGCTCTCCGCCGTTGCTTTTCGCAACCTCATCGAGCTCACTGGCAGTGCAGCTCACTTTGATCACGATGCGCTGTTGCCCAGGAGCTTTGGCTGGTCACAAGCGGGTGTGTTGTGGACAATTGGATACCCGGTTTTGACGGTAATTCTTTCGGAGTGTGTTGTTGATTCGCTCAAGCACGCGTTTATCACCAAATACAATCATATTCGACCCTCCGTATACGCGCGTTTCATGGATGTCCTGTGTCGTGATCTCACCTCAGGCAGCGCGGTGGGACGCAGGAAGCACACATATGTCGACCAGTCGCCACTGGTTGCGCGCCGGCTAGGGTTTGCACCGTTGCCGCTGGCGGTGCTCTCCGTCCTCATCGCGGGTCAAAGCATCGGAGAAATTGACCTCAAATGGGGTATGATGGGTCTGCTCTTCTGGCTGTGCTTCCTGGGTTTGAAGATCATTCTTGGAGTGAATCTGGTCAGCTATGCGACGGCTAGACGGGATAGTCAGGAGGCCGCTAGTCGGGCTGAGGATCCAGAGAATGACTTTGGGCGGCCACCAATTGGGGAGGGTAAAGAGGAACGTCAGTATAATAGTGAGTTGAAGAGTATGCTAGATGATTCCAGAGACGACGCTGTGAGAGTCGTAGAAATGGGCGAAGGTGTTCTGAGGGGCAGACAGAGAGCCCGCCTCGAAGATCTGACACGATTTACGATGATTAAAAGGATATGGTAGAAGAGTGAGTGAATGTTTGTTGAATTATGGGCGCTACGTAACTAAAATTTATTTTTCTAGATGCTTTCTTGACGCTTTACCCAACATATACTATCAGCAACCGGGATGTTTATAATTATTACTCCCTACGCTGGCCTGGTGTGCCCGAAACGAAACGAGTAAGTTACATCCGTACAACAAGTACTCATCGCATCCGAGTGCCCGAATATTGGCATTCATCCGAGAGCGATTTGGAACGTAAAGCTATTGAATTCCCATCGTTCCTTCTTTTCAGTTGACTCTTCCTTAGGTGTACTGAGTACTAATGACATGTCGAGAATCAACTCCACTTTGGTTTTCGATGGCGAACCTAATACGAACCACTGCTTACGGCTCAATGACTCATAACGCGTCAGGATGGAATGCTCGATTCTCAAACAAGCACCGCCTTTAATAGCGTTCAAATCCGTCGTCTCATGTATCGGTAATTACACACTCATGACCTCCAGAAGGCGTCTAACGTGGCGCTCCAGCGGTGCTTATGTCCATTTTCGCCGATGAGCGCAGACTTGTGCGATGGTGGGCCGCGTTCTGGCTGTGTTGATTATTTGACGTCGACAAGGAACTCGGAGTGCAGTTGTAAATACGAAAACAGCAACATATCGAAAAGGGAAGGATTATAACCAGTAAGGAGCACCTCTTTTCTTTGTATGTCACGATTATCATGTCTTTCCAAGTGCTCACTTTCTGTCCTAACGGTCTACGGAGATGCATTTTCCGTCAAACACGAGGATCGCTTGTAGTGATGCCGCTATTGACTAGACGTGCTTCTTTTGCTGATGCATTGTTCGTTTCGACTACTGCTATGCTCTTCAGCGCTGATTTAACACGTAGACAGCAAACACCGCGGATTCTAGATTCGGGGTTCGAGGTGGACATGTCGTCCTCACAGTTCTATTCAATTACCTCTTTCGACGTTTGTCCTTTTCGGGACAGTTACAACGTGGCCGTTTTTGCTCAATATGGATCAACTTTGCCCACGATCCCCGGATCCCATTTATACCTACTTTTTACTTAGTGGGTAGTAGTGGGCCCGTATGCATACAGGCACCATCTCACTGGAGACTGTTGCTCTCGACTACGCAGTTGGTGGCGACCTTGTTCAGTTTATTTAAAGAAGCTGATTGAATGTAGAAGACCACGCCAGAAATGCCTTTCCGATCATCAATTTACTCAAACGAATGGCTTATTGGCGACCGTGGGGGCTCGTTGGATTCTGTTCATCACACGGCCTCTTCCACTGCTAGGTCCGGGATCTCAGTCACTGTATTTGGCGCGTCTATGGTGTTTTGATGGATTCACTGACACTGGTAGAGGATACGGGTCCCCTTCAGAATCTAGTCTCAAAAACTGCGTTCCCCGACTTGGCGGCGATCTCATCGTCTCCGTTGCGCAATCCCTCAATGATGCGTTGTGTTATGGCCATCGGAACAGCGCCATAGCAATAGCTATAGCTTAACGCAGATAGCAGTACCAAGGATCTCAGTTTCCGCGTTGATGAGAGTTGACCTTCGCCGATCAGTGTGTTCACTGTTTGTCCTGAGACTCTGATGCCGATCCTCTCTTGTAACGCCGGTGTTCATCTACTTTATTGGATATGCTGTGACCTAGCGTCTTCTTCTTCCAGTGCAAAACTACCATTACTGTGCTACCGACATCTCCGCGCGCCTGCCAACATGATCTGCCATCGCCGCTTGTGCATATGTCTCAATCTTCTCGAGGCCGCGTATTTAATGAGTGTGCTCTTGTGTGGGAAGTCATCATTTCTAGGCCTTCCTTTCCATTCCATTCTTCGGCGCGACATGCAGAATCCTTATAACATCTGGGGGACTCCTGCGGATTGCAGGGGCTCCGAGGCTCCTCCGTCAATCTACGGCGCTCTCCCGTATTCCACTTCACGACGCATGCTCCCGCTGCTTGCCTTCACCTTCACCTCGCTTAATCCGTCTGTCCTCAACTGTGTTGTTCTGGGCCCGAACAATCACCCGCAGTTCCAGATTACGACGAATACCTCCATGCCTGGATACACGATCCTGAGAGGCAAGGAGGGAAAGAACATTGGTCTAATCGAATGGCGACCCGATGGCAGCCAAGTCGAAGTCCTCCACGTCGTACGAAAACAACCCGCCGGTTCTTTCCTCAGGCTGTCCGGTGATCACAAGTGCGTTATGTTCCCTGCCGATCGCGCTTCTACTTTACTCATTATCCTCGCATTAGATACCGCATCATGCAGGTTCAGAACACGGACTACCTCTGGATCATAGAGGGTAGCGCGATATCGGTAGGTTCGACTTCACAGATGAGACGGTAGCTGACTGGGCCCTACAGATGTATCTGGCTGGAGAGGTGAAGTCCCCCACCCTCTTGGCGAGACTCAAGCGGCAGCAGAACGGCTTCAAGTTGGAGGTTGCGAATGACGTTGTACAGGGCGGGCTTCTTCATCCAGTCCTTATCGCCGCCGTTCTCTTGCAAAGTGGACAATCCTTCTAACAAACATTCCGCATTACTGTATCGATAGCAAACTGTATCCTAATTTAGACAGCTTTAGCTGCGTTTCTACTTCTGTAGAGTGTTCAATCCACGCGTATTTATTGACCATATCGAGACAGGAACGTTGCTGACCGCTAAGCTGTCCTTGCCCGTGTACATTGGGTTCCACATCGAGATACACGGATGATTACTTATCATGAAAACAGTAGGTATACAATATAACGGCGAGTAGATGTACATTAACAGGAAACCGAGCGCAAAATAATATAAATATCACAATTATCAAAAAATATTGTGGCGTTCAGAAGTCCAAATTTCCTTGTCTGCGTTCCGGATCGCTCATCTTGTGCACACGCACATTAGGACCGACGGTAATATCGCCAAGGCCCTTTGGGGTGATGAAAATATACTGCCCCGAACCGCCTTGGTTCGCTTTGTCCATCTATTGAGACGAGTCAGCTACGAACAGCGCAAACACCACTGCAGTACGTACTAACAGCTTGATTGCTACTTTACGGTTGATATCATCCATGAAAACGTCGAACTCATCTACAAACACAATGAATGTCGGCAGCCATGGTAGAGAGGAAGAAGCATGTTACCTAAACATCTTATTGGGCATGAGATTGCGTCCCAGAGAGAAAGCAGGAAGCAAAGAGTGGAAAACGACTTTTCCCCGCCACTCAAGGACGACGCGTTCGAGCCTTGAGATCCGCCAGCAGCAGCGTCGTCTTTTGTTACCTGTTTGGATGAGCCTTGCGTGTAAGAAGCGAGTGATATCAACCGACCAGCATTTCCAACTCGTTTGAATCATGCTTGAACTCGAGCCTTCCGAAGTATCCACGACTCTGCATATTGAACTGGAAAATGATTTTGCATCTAACGGCAATATGCCTGCGGAACTCGACCCGTCTATTAGATCGCATTTGCAGAGACCTTTTCAATGTCTAGAAAATTAACATGTAAGAATAACCGAATTAGTGGAAACCGAGGAGCTTACATCTTGAAGAGCATTCATGGCTGCGCGTTCTGCGCGCGCAGACTCTAATCGATCGTTGGCGGTATTCAATCTTGCCGTCGATTGTGGCAGTGTAGGGAGCGCTCGATTTCTGTGGAAGGCACGGTTAGCAACAGATCAAAGGAAGCTCGTACGACGTACCCGCCCCGTTCCACAGCGGCCTGGGTGGAGTCAATGAGCCTTTGTATTTCTTTCGGGTTACGTTGGGTCGCAACAGGCGGACAGTAGTCAAAAGCTTTCGACCGAGTGTCCTGCAGGACCTTGTAGGTAAGTGTTACTTTCCCCTTGTGAGTGATACGTACCGCGAACACGTTCTCGGCATCCTGAAGGTGTTTTTCCACAAATTCAAGCTCGACGGTTTCGCGAGTACGCTTGTCTTCGTAATGCTTGACATTGCCTTGTGACTGAGCGAAGGTTTGAGCTGCTTGTTCTATCCTTTCCTGGCAGTGTAGTAGCCTCAGTAGCTAATCATTTGAGGAGCCATGCAATGCCATTCACCTGGACTAAGTCGCGTTCTTTGCTAAGCGCCTGAAGACTCTCTTCAAGTCGACGTAACTCCGTTCCTACTTGGTCGTGGTGTGTATCAAGGTCGCCCTTCTGATTGTTGTGGAAGAGGAACTCCGTCTGAAGGGCAGTCCTTTCGGCTTCTGCTTCCTGTAATCGAGATTATTTCTGGGCGGCTATCGGAAGGAGACGACATACCTTCAGAGAGTCCTGGAGGGCGGTGATGTGTGCCGGAAGGTCTATATCTGCATCGTCTTGCGATTGCTGCAGATCGCCTCGGGCTCTGGCCAGCCCACGTTGCGCATCACTTTCACGTGTCTGGCAACGAAAGTTGTGAGTGCAAGCATTGGGTGGTTAAATTCAGAGTATCCAAATTACCTTGCATATCTTTAGAGCTCGAGAAACAGTTCCTATAGTTCTTTTCAACTCGGTTTCTTCTGTTCTCAACACTTCGAGGCGAGCCTGTGCGTTCCGCAATTCAACTTCGAAGCGACTGTCTGAAAGTCAATATCATAGTGAGTTGGAGATAAGTGTTGTAAACGAACTCTTTCCGCATTTCGGTCCTTGAATCACTAAGAATCAGATTGGTAGCATCACGTCGATCTTGTATAGGTTTAGACATTTCACCACCCTCACTGGTGTCTAGTGGTCAGCATCTAAGTGATTGTCCTTTCCTAAAAAAAACTCACGGATAGCGTCGCACTAGAAATCCATCAGCTGTCCAAGCAACACCAGAGCGGTTGTACTGTCTCAGGCGGTCTTGTCCCTCCTTCCGTGTCCGAGCCAGGAATACACGTTCAATCCCGACCTGATTGATCAAAACGCGGCATACGTAGGGGTCAGATATCTGCAGCAGCGAATCAGTCACAAGTGTTCGCGATGTAAACGATACATCAGGGGGTCTTACAGACAATGCACGGAGAACAGTAAGATATTCATCAGGTGGTTCTCCGTGGCTGTAGTCAAACATGTCCCTCTCCGCAATTATCACTTGCAAGTCGCGACTAACATGGGGTCAGTGATAAGCGCTCCATGACAATGAATCAGAACAAATCACATACTTTCCTTTCCCCTCAAGCATCCTTCTGAGCTTCTTCGCATCCCGAGTATCCGTAACCGCCCACGAAGTTAACTGCTTGCCCATGTGCCGGCGAAGCACGTTGGCCCACTTGCCTGGGTCGTGGACAGTTAAGAAAGTACCTAATGGACCAACTGGCGTATCGCCAAACCATTCCGTGCGCTTGACTTCCATGAGAACCTCACGAATGCCCTTCCCGTAAGGAGCATACTGGTTCTTCTCTTGTTCCTCGAAGTTCCTCAGGTCATTCTGGCAATTTCTGACATCCCTCTCCGCCTCGGTGATCCTCCCAGTCAAGTTGTTCTGCTCTGCAAGCAGATCTTCCTGTCTCTTGTCGAGTTCGGCCTTCTCGGAGTCGGCAGATTCCAAAGCACTTTGGGCTGCACGCACGGCAGCTTCAGCAACCTCGACGCACTGCTGCTCTTTTTCTCGCTGGGACTGTGACTCAGCTTCCAGTTTACGCTTTTCGTCTGCTATTTGAGATTGTATTGCCTCGATATCCATTTTTATCGTGGCGTACTTGCGGTCGAACTCTCGAGTGTCTCCCTAAATCGATCATCAATGCAGCCCTAATAAGGAGAAACTTCCGTACCTTCCACTCCTCCAACTGTTGGTTGCTATCGCGCACTTGTTTGCGCAGGTCCGTCTTCTGCTTTGCCAGATCCCGACGCTTGTCGTCCTGCACTTTCAAATCTTGCTCCTTGGCACGCAAAGCCTCGGAATGGGATTCAAGTTGTTTCTGCCAAATTATCTCAGAAGAGCGGTATAAGTCTGAACACATAACCATACCTTCGCTACATCGAGTCTCTCGTTTATCTGGTCGAGTCTCAGCTGCTTCGCAGCATGTTCCTCTGAGCATCGCTCCAGAGCTGACTCTTTCTCAGCAACGTATGCCCATGTGAGCTCTTCTTTGAGTTTTTGAATAGCAGTGCGCTGCTCGTTGACCTTGCGTACAAGTTCCAACTCTTCCGCTGCTCTGGTTTGCTCGTGTCGCAGGTCATTTATCACGTCTTCCCGATTACGCAGGACTGTCGCGATATTCTCCACGTTTTCGTAACATGCTTGGTACTCCTCGTGTAATCTAGACAGTTGTGTGCCAGTCGAGAAAAGCTGCGGAGCCTCAGAAGTTATCTCTTGAATGACAACGCAATCGGTACTTACATCGTATTTAGTTTTGGCGTCGGCTTGCCCTAGGAACCTTCGGGCAGCATCTGGTTGTCGTTTAGATCAAGGATATCAGGCGACGTTACTATCGCACCTTGAGTCAAAACACTGATAGGATTATCGACCTGTATGTTCATGTAATCGCGTATGGCGTCCAGTTCGGCTCTCGTGGTGCTTATCACGCGTCCATCCTTGTCCTTGATCTTCCAGGATGAAGACCCGTTTCTGCTGAACTTACGCGTTATGAAGATTCTCGCACCATAGACAGCGGGTTTGAATGCTTCAGGTCCTCTGTTCTTTATCCAGATGGATACTTCGGACGCACTAAATGTAATAGAACGATGAGGAAAATTCATCCGAACTCGTTTGACTTACGGCTGTCCCTCACGTATGAACGACTTGAGACCGGTGCCTCTTCCCGTCGAGGAACTCTTGCCACCTAGGGCAATCGTGATTGCGGAAAGTACGGCGCTCTTGCCGCCTTCGGTGCCATCATTAGACCTGCCACAAAGGGAAAGGAATGGTGCGTACTTCCATTACGGCCTGACAAACATTTAGACTTTAGTATCCAACTGTGATTCTGTCATTACACACCGATGATGAAGTTGACGTCTGGTCCCATCTTGAAGGTAAGATACTTGTGGCACATAAACTGGTGCATTTCGACCTGTTCAATGATACCATGTTCGGATATAACCTGAGGGCAGTCAAGGTCAAGCCCAAATAAGACCAACGAGGACTTACGCGAGCCAAGCCCTGCCTTGCTTTCAAGGAAGCCTGGATTCGTTCTCTATGCTCTGCCTCAAAGTCTTGCTCTGCGTCAGAGTCGCTGGATTCAGATTCGGATGATTCCGTCTCCGAGCCTCCAGAACCCTGTTCCTGAGCGCGTCTCTTTCCCTTACGTGAAGTTTCCGGAGGTGTTGGGTATTCTTCTTCGACGCGCCTACGCTTCGCGGGGGTTTGAGGGCCGATGGAAGGCGGAGACGCTGGGCGGCGTTTGCTCGTCATTGTGGTAGCAGTCGAAGATGCCTGGAAGACACAGCTATGACCTTTCTTTTAACCTTTTGTCTTCATGACGAAAGCCTTCGAAAGGGAAGGAACAGCCCGATTTGGGCAGACAAAAATGTGGCCGCTATTCGGGCCGACTTACCGGACCGAACTTGCAAGAAGCCTTGAAGCCTGCAAAGCTGGAACTTGAAGCTTCAGCTTCAGCTTGAATATCAGCTATAGCATATGTTATACTGTATGTATTTTGACTATTTTTCCGCCTCGTTTCATCAATCGTCCGCGATTACACGAATTTTTGCTCCTGCTCTGACGGTTTCCTGCCTCAACAATGACAGCTCGTCAATCAAAGCGGGGAGGAACGTTCCCCGTCCTTGAACGTCGTGCCTCCCTGCCGCCACCTCAGCTGCAATGGTTAGGACCAGCACACTACGACACATGTCAGGAAAGTAGATAGATGTGAGATGACTACGTACCCAGCTACAGCGCCCAACAGCGTGGTCGAACTGACGAGCGATGTAGAGACTGACATCGCCACGGCACAGTAGGATGCGATGCAAGAACCCACGATGCATCCCGATCCTGTTATTTTGCCCATCATTTCATGTCCGTTAGACAGAGCTACGACATAAGACCCGTCGGATATATAATCCGTGGGACCAGTCAAAACGATCACACAGCCTACGAAGTGTTCAGTCACTGATGGCAAAGGAAGCCTCGAACTCACGTTCTCGACGGGCCAAGTTCCGGACAAACGACACAGGGTCTTTGAATCCGGGACCAACGCTGTCAACGCCTTTGCTCCCGACTTCCCTTGATCCAGCAAGTGTCGCAAGCTCCCCAGCGTTGCCCTTAATTACACTTGCTTGCCAGAGGTCCATCAATTCTGTTTTCGCTGTAGTGTCAATCACAGGTATTAGAAGCCATTGGGAACGCTAACCTTCAACGGTTGACTGACGGAAAGCAGAAGCGCCTACGCCAACAGGATCGAGAACGATCGGTTTGCGAAAGGAATTGGCATAATACCCCGTCCTTAACATACCAGCCTTCGATTCAGTGGTCAAAGTGCCAATGTTGATGAGACATGCACTGCATATTCTCGCGATATCTTCCGCTTCTTCTGGAGCAGTAGCCATAATAGGACTAGCTCCCAAGGCCAGAGTTATGTTGGCAGATTGCGTGGCGACAACATTATTGGTGATCTATGAAACAGATGTGAATTGTGGCACGTCTTCTTCTTCACACCCTGACACTTACTTGATGAACAAGCGGGCTCGTATTCTTCATCTTCGCCATGAGTTCGACAACCTTGTCGACAATACCTTCCGCTGTCAAGGGTTCCTGGACCGCAAACTGGAAGGAGTTGACGTCTAGCTTGAAGCTATCTAGGATCTCACGGAGTCCCCGGGCTGACGCTTGGGGATCGCGAGATGCTGAAATCTCTGAAACAATTGCCACCCCATCCAAAGCTCGTCCCCTGGACGATGTAGTTCCGTGCAGCGTTCTGAGCAGATTGGTCTGCTTGATACCGCCTGGAGCTTAGTTCAGTGCTTGAAGCCAAGACGTACATGTAGATCCTACCTATTGCCACTGCTTTGACATTAGTACCTTGTAGAACATCCAGAATTGCGCCAACTCCTCTTACGCCGACCAAAGGCGATGTCAATGCCTTGGTCTGAGTCCCGAAGACAGCTCCGATTCCGATATAGTCTGCACCACGTCGAACGGCATCTTCAGCCTCCCGAACCGTGTTACAGGAGATACCAATGATGGCACTGGCAGGAAGAAGTCGGCGGGCCGTTTCAATGGGCATATCAGTCTGACCAAGATGAACTCCGTGGGCACCGATAGCAAGCGCGATGTCAATCCTGTCGTTTACAAACAGCGGTACTTGAAATTTATCACATAGCTTCTTCGAAGCCTCCGCGATCTCAAGGAACTAGAGACGGTCGTCAAGCCATGTCGTCGTACAGCCTTAGACATACGTACCTCCGACGTTTCCGTATCCTTTTCGCGTATCTGCACGACGGTGACACCGCCCAACAAGGCCTACATTCGATCCTCAACGTTAGATCCTCGATGTATACAAACGGCGCGTACCTGCTCCAGCGAACTCAGATAGTCCTAGCGGCTATTCAAGTGACAACACTGAGAATAGTTTCGCGTTTACTGACCATTCCTTCTGGCAGCAATGTTCGACCAGTCACTAGATAGAGTGAATAGTCTGGTGTTATTTTCGACATTGTACAATTTCAATCTTGTAGAATGTGGTGATGGTGGAAGAACTAAGACGCGAAAGACAAGGGTCTAGCAATACGAGATCGATCAAACCTCATTTTTTTTGGGTTAGGGTTTCTTCCCCTCATTGCTAACGGCTTTGCACGACCGAGAACAGTATTCAGGGCATGCAGACTTAATCGTAGTACAAATACATATACAACCAGATAAATAAGCACGAAAGCAAGGATAACAATACGGACCACGCAAAACAAGAATGTCGTCTACTGCGCTTGAGCCTCCTACATGTGAAATGGAAGGTCAAAAAACATGCAGCAGTTCAAGAAGGAATAGGCGTGTACCTGGTCAACGAATTCTTGGGCCTCTTCACGCTTGATCGACCTGATAGATGACACTTTCTGGTTGTTGAAGAGCACCCCATAAAACTTGTCCGCGGTCACCAACATCTCTGGTCGGAAGGTCGTCGTAATGAATTGTGCACTTTCCGCAAGCTCATGAATCATTGAAGCTACGGCGGTACGATATTGAGCGTCCAAGTTCGCGTCAATCTACACATCATCAGTACGTCACACTCAAAAAGGTAATCAATCACCTCATCGAACAAGTAGAATGGGGCGGGGTCGCATTTCTGAATGGCAAAGACTACGAGAGGAGAGAATAAGTGCGTGACTGGCATATGGAAGAAAGCGAACAGACCTGTGGCGAGAGCGACGAGTGACTTTTGACCACCAGATAATTGCTGTATCCGCAAGCCCTCGTCCACTTTCGAGTTGAAGGAAACCTAATCTTGTCTTAGAATGTGAAATCGGCTCGTGAAATGGCACATACTTTGATGGATATGCCTGTATAGTTGTCAATGGTACTTTGCTGCGTCTCTTCGGCCTCCTCGTCAGCTTCTTCGTCCTGAGAGCCATGGATCAGTTGTGATGACAAATGTCAGAAAGCATCCCGGCATCAACTCACCTGGTCCATGCGTCGCTGGATGATTAGCCTGCCTCTGCCGGCGGGCACCAACTTCGAGAAGACTTCCTCAAAGTTCATTGCCACCTGCTTAAATGTTCGCTCTATAGCTTCGTCCTTGCGTTGATCCAACACTTCGACGAGCTCTTCGATAGACTCGGCCGACTTATCAAGCTCCTCTCTCCGTTCTAGCAACTGGTCGCGTTGCTTGGTGAAGTTGCTGTACTGTTCAAAGGCTTTCTTGTTTACGTGAGCGAACTTCTTCAAGCCCTCGTTGACACTATGCAGTTTCTTGACGAGCTGAAGGGATAACGTCAACGTTGCAGGCTTCGACATAACGGAAAGAGACAAACCCTATCCAGCTTTTCGTTGGTATATTTTTCGAATGCCTCTTCAGGCAAAACACCGAGATCCCGAATATTACGGTTGCATTCGTCTTTGCGATTGGAGAGCATCTGACGCTTGGCGAGATACCGCTCAGTCGTCTTTTGCTGCCGCGAAATATTCCGACTATCCTCAGTCTGTTGCGCTTGAATTCTGTCTAGACTTTTCTGTAAATCTTGACTACGGGTCGTCAGTTTTTCGGTTTCCTTTTCCATGTCTTGAGTCCGCTTGGTCAGAGTGTGAATCGAGGAATTCAGAGCAGTCAATTGTCTAGTATGGGTGTCAAGATCATCCGCTGTCGATTCCTCGATTCCAGCAGCATCTTGAAGTGCTTCGAGCTTTGAGCGAACTTCATCGCGACGACGATAGAGTTTCTCGTTGAGTTCAATCTCAATGATGTTCTTTCGGCTTTCCAACTGATTTGATGGGTGAGTGATGATATTAGTTGCTTGTCAATGGAGATGCTTACTTCGCTCTTGTTCTTGGTCAGCTCTGCCCAGGTTTTACGAAGAGCTTCGACGTCTCTACCGAGATCTTCAACGAGGCCTTCTTCCTCGGCGGTCAGGCCAGCCGTGAGAGGAGTGTTGAGTTCGCTGTTGAGGGCGTCAAACTTAGCCCCCATCCCATTCAGCTCGGTCTCAAGCTCATCAACATCATTTTCCAGCTTGAGAATGCGCTCCTTTAGTTTCTCCTTCTCGCGCGTAAGCGTCGTGCCTTCTGCCTGCAACCGCTCCCTCGAATCCCTGATCTGCGTTTGTTGACCCGTGAGGACAGCAATTTGACCCGAAATCTGCGTAATTTTCTGTTCAAGCTGGGCGATCTCCACCTTCGTGTCCTTCGACTTTTTGCTGTCTTCTTCGTGCTTCAAGCGCCAAGTAGTAACGGCTTTGATGGCTTCGATGCGTGAACGGCGGACATCATGGAAACCACCAGTTAGAGCTCCCTTGCGATCGACCTTGTCACCATCAAGAGTGATAGTATTGATGCCGTGACTCTTCACGTAGGCCGCTGCAATAGTCAGATCCTGGCAAACGCAGGTCTTCCCGAACACTTGTCGAAAAGCGACTTCGTGTTCGGGATCAAATCGTAGCTTGTCCATCAAGGGAATAGCGTCCTGGGCGTTCGGCATAGGCTGGTTCTTGGGCTTGAGTCGATTCAATGGCATAAAGGTTACGCGGCCGTTCTTCTCCTTCATCATGACGTCCAAAACTTTTGAAGCGGTTTCATCGCTATCAACCACGACATGGAAGAGACTGTGGGGTTTCTGAGATGACGAGAGGCGCTGAATGGAATAAATGCTACCTGTTACCGGCGGTCAGTTCAACAGCGGTATTGAACTTGTGGTCGGTGATCTCAAAAAGGCGATACAACGGCCCATATACGCCAGTCAAATTGTGCCGCTCTGCGATTCTATCGATGGCACGTAGACCAGACCCTGTATCCTGGCGGCGACTTGAAATTTGTGAACACGAGTGTCACATTGATGCTTACCTTGTCCATCATACCTGCAAGATCCCGCTCCGCGTTCCTTAGCTGATCTGAGGCACGCGCCACCAAGCTCTCCAGCTTAGTATCCTCTCTCCATTTATCCTTCCGCTGCTCTGACAGGTCGGCGTGTTGTTCCTTAAGTTTCCGTATGTCCTCAGCGAGCTCTGTGACCTTTTGACGCCCGTCGTCTATTTTGGCCTTGACTTCCGTGATTTGCGCATCGACTTCTCCTGAGGATTTCCGGGCAGCACCCAGCTCTGTTTTGCTCATCTGAAGCGCAGACTTCTGACTCGTTTCATACGCCTGCATCGAGGTAATCTGTTGCGCCAGGTAGTTATCCCGCTCCACCTTGGTCTTGAACTTGGAAGCCCGACCTTGTTTCGCATGTAGCGCCGATATACGAGCGTTCGCCTCGTCGAGCCTGCGCTTCTCGGTCACTTCTCTGTTTCGACTGTCCTCCCATTCTGGCATCAACATTTGGAGATCCCTTTCTTTCTCTTTGATCTGGCGAGAGAGCTGCTTGCTCTCCGTTTCAAGACTCTCCTTTCTCCCTCCTGCGCGAGCTCCGGCCGCCTGCAAGTCCTCAATGACACAAGTCACTTCGGCTTGACGGCGAGTGAGCTCAGTGAGCTCAGATTGAGCATCGTGTCGCTGGGCTGCGAGGGACTGGAGAGAGTGCTTCACTTCGGAGGATTGCCTTTCTATGTCCTAACACATATTTCAGCGGTCAGTGATCTGAGAAGCAACGTTTAATACCTGAATTTCAATCTCTCGTTCATTGAACATTTCCCGGCGGCCGTTTGCGTCGTGAACTTCTTTGCGACGCTCGTTTTCGATCTGAGCCAATGCTTCGCCAACTTCCTCCAATTCACGTTGATATAGAGCATACTCCAAGCATCTGCGTTCCTTGTCTTTGTCCTGAAATTCCTTGAGCTCTTCCTTCTCTTCTTCGAGCTCGGTCAGTCGCGACTCTATATAGTCGAGTAGTTCGCTGATTTTGCCACGCTTGGCATCTGTTTCCGCCATAATTCTCAAGGACTCTGCTCGACGTTGCTCGTACACCTTAGTTCCGGCGACCTCCTTCAGGAGAGCAAGTCGTTCGTGATCTTTGGCATTTGTGAGAGTAGTTATCTAGCAGTCGTAAGTATATATCCTGGGAAAGGCGGCGCGTCAACATACCCGACCCTGCGGCACGATGTAATATGGGTTGGACTTGCTGAAACCAGCGCTCTCCAGAAGGTTCATGATATCTGCCTTGGTTGCGCTCTTTTTGTCGAGAGTATACTCGTCCTTCTTGCTGCCGATAGTTCGACGAAGTACGACTTCAGGGTTACCAGTAGGAAAACGGTTGTCAGTGTTGTCAAACACGATTTCAACTAGACTCTTGTCAGTAACACTACGCGCCATACGAGATGACTTACCGAAAGCAGCCAGAGTAGTGTGTGAGGAAAGACCCTCGTGCATCAGAGATGTTCTCTCTTCAGCAGTGACGGACGCATAAGCATCTGAGAGCACAAAGCGAATAGCTGCAATGGAAATGAACAACAGGGCCTATTGAGAGGCAATGTCGTGACAGACCTGCGAAGAAGTTGCTTTTTCCGGATCCATTTCGACCAACGACCACGTTATGCTTCGGACTGAAGGTATCGATTGCGACTGCTTCCTTGTCTAGAACAGAAAATCAGGGAAAAGAGTCAAGGCCTCTGAGCACGGCGCGCACATGACTTGAAGCCAGAAATCGTGAGTGTCTTGATATGCATGTCGTATCGCAAGAGTTCACGCAGAGTATCGGTAGAAATGGACGCCCCGAGGGCTTGCAATGGTCGTGGTGGCGGTCAAGAGGCAACGATGTGACCAGACGCGTCCGTGACATGGAGCTCCTGCCTGCTCCTGCCATATTTGGACCATTACTTCGGCCCCGACCGAGTTGGGAAGACGCGTCGGCTTTTTTTCGTCATCACCAGCCACATCCTCGTCAAGTTCTCCCTAATTCTCTCCATCTTCTCACTTATTCCCCTTTGCCATGGCTGAAGTCATCACCCAGCGTATCGTGCCCGGTGCACCCCCACCAGTGCCCCTCACAAAATCCCAGTTGAAAAAGAAACGCAAGACCACCAAGAAAGTGGACGGTACTGATGACGCTCCCGTCACTATTCCGGACGCCGCAGCCGCTGCTCTCGTCGAGAAAGCACCGGACGCTACCGCTGTCGAAAACGGCACTGTAGCTCCGGAACTCATTGTACAGGACGCACCCCCACCGCCAGCTGCCCCAGCCTCGGAACCGGACACAACCACTCTCAAATTGAGCCCCATTGTCGACCTCATCACCAAGCGATTGAAGGCTACGAACAAAAAAATTGTGCGCTTCCTTCCCATACTTTGACTTGACGTCCTGTTGAGCTTGTTGGCACTAGACCAGAATATCCGCGTATGCCTCTGCCGACCCCGAAAAACTCAATGACGACCAGAAGCGCACCTTGAAAACGCTTCCTACCCTTGAAGCCATTGCAAAGGAGTTGTCCGAGGTTAAGAAGGCTGTCGAGGTTCGGTTCCCCGCATTCAACATACGAATCCTTACTTACCCCACAATAGACTCACGAAGCTGAATTGGCCATTGAACTTCGTCAAAAGCAAGCCGAGATTGACAATGCTGCTCAGGCTAAAATTGCTGAGGCCGTCGCCTCTTCAGAGGTTTGAAAATATTCTCTATGTTTTTTCTCCGAGCCTAATATTTCGCAGGCAGCTTCAAGAGAGAAAGAGAACGAGATTCTGACATTCCTCAACTTCCGCCTTTTACTCGCGTCTGGGGAGGTTAAACCCCAAGGGCCGCTCTCACACGTCGTATTCTCCCTCGCCAACGTTCTCTTGGGCCCGGACAACGAAACCAAACATGCAGTGCACGAAGGCCTTAGGTCGGGCGATGGTCAATATGAAGGTGTTAGATGTACGTCGATGTTCAACATACGCTGAAGCACTGCTTACGGGGGTCAACATAGACTCTCAGGTCTGGGAGTTCATGCACGACTGCTTGAATCCACGGGCCGCCACACCTTCGCCCACAGAACCAGATTTGGTTCAAGAAGAGACCGCGCCTCCTTCCTCTGTTGAAGAAGATATGCCAGTGTCAGGAGTGCCTTTAACAACGTCTAGCAGCTTCCATTTCATGCAGGCAAGTGAACTCGAAACCCCGGTCGAAGAAACCGCGGAGTGGGTGTCTGTTGATGCACCGCCACAACCGGGAGCCCAAGCTCATTCCGAGTCGACAACTGCTGTTAACGGACATGTTGATCCAACGGCGGACGAGATTCAATCTCCTGATGTTCAGGTACGTGCTCATCACTTGTTCTACGCCGCGCAACCCACGAACATGCGCTAGACTCCCGCCGCCATTGATTGGGCGGATGAAGACGACACTTTGCCGTCTCTCAATGAAATCCACGCGTCGTTCAATCCTTCTGGTGCAGCGACACCCGTAGCTGAAATCAACGGAGACGCGCAGACGCCTGTCTCCGCAGAACCAGAACAGCCCGTCGAAGATGACGGTTTCGTCCAAGCTAAGAGCGGACGCGGACGCGGGCACGGACGTGGTCGTGGTAGCGAGCGTGGTGGGCATGGGGGAGAGCGTGGTGGATTCGGTCGTGGTCGCGGCGAAGGCCGTGGTGGCTTCCGTGGCGAACGCGGACGTGGCGGCAGCAACTTCCGGGGCGATGGCGACCGAGGACGTGGCGGATATCGTCGTGGCGGCGGTGATGGCGAGGGTCGCGGACGTGGCGGACGTGGCCGTGGACGAGGTGGTGATCGTGGTGGTAAGGCATCTCATTCCTGACATTGAATAGTTCTCAGTTCTATCTTTACAGCGCCCCCTTCCTGAGACGCTTAAAATTATTTGAAGCCCTGTATTGCTCCGTCGTATGTCTTGTTGTATCTATATCTGCACATTCTTTTTGATATTTCGCTGTGAAAATGCATATTACTTCTGGTCTCATCTCTCTAACTATAGTGTAATTGCGTGAACTGCAAAAATCACAGCGCTTCATGTGGTCCAAGCTGTCCTGCTAGCAACGAACTACTCTTCATGATCCAATCTTGAACTTAAACTTTGCAAGTCAATGGTAAGTACTAAGGAGGTGAAGAAAATTGCGAGTAAGCGCGCGCCTGTGAATGCAAACAGGGTCACATGTTGCCTTTTTGGGACGGAGAATTGGACGCGGAGGCATCTTAACTAGCAACCACTACCACTCTCTATCAAGGTCACTCAATTGCTATTCTTTCATCCCATCATGTTTCCAACCTACGATGTCAACGACTTTAGTACGAATCAGCACGTTCCTATTCAGCCCACGCGCTATCCAGGCTTGTCCTTCGACGACGGAAACCTTGCTATCCTCACCGGTCATTACTATTTTCTCGTTCATCAAGGCCTTTTATCCCGTCACTCGCCTATTCTTGGCTCCTCTATTGCGGCCCTTAGCGCCTCCTGTTCTTTCCTTGAAGGTCGCCCTGTTCTCCGACTTGAAGATGTCTCAGCAGATCAGATGCATCTCTTTCTATGCGCGTTGTATGACGGAGTGTGAGTTTCTGGCGTGTTCTCGAGTACTCCGGTATTCACCGCCTAGGTCTAGATCCAACATTCCGTACACCAAGTCGACCTTTGACCAGATAGCCGCGATTTTACGCCTTACTACCCGCTATGAAGTTGCCCACATACGTCAAGATCTCGTCGACGGACTACTCGCGGACTGGCCCGACAATCTTCAAGATTGGGATGCACGTGAAGCGCGTGCAACTGATTCGCATTCTGTATACCGCCCGCGAGAGATATTTCCTCATCCTATGTGTGTCTTCTCCATTGATAGTTAGTCTGTTGTCTGATACACCACCAGCCTCGTTATAAATCTCTGTTACGACATCTCTGCACCGCAGCTACTACCATCTGCCTTCTATGATCTCTCTCGTTCTGTGTTAAGTGACGTTGTCAGAGATGCTATGCCAGAATGTCTCTCGGAAGACGCGCTGATGGATTTGTTGAGAGGGAGGGAACATGCATCTAGATTTCTCTCGACTTTTATCGCGAACCACCTTGAAGGTCGCACACCAGCCGCGAACTGTATTCATCAAAACCAATCACTCGAATCGCGCAAGCGGACCTGTCAAACCGCCTTTGAGGCGATAACCTTCGATATTCTTCGTGATGCCAACGGTGTCGTGTGTCAGCGCAGCTCCGACCCCCTCTTCGCCATCATGGACTCTGAAATGATGCAGACAACATACGACAGCCATCGACCCCACTTTCGTCCCTGCGAAATTTGTAGATCGGAGTTTAGTGTCATAGTTGCTGGTGCTCGAGCAGATTTCTGGAGGAGACTTCCCGAGTGGTTTGGAATTGAGGTGCCATCTTGGTCGTGATTGTTTGTTTCACAGCGTACTTCTTGAATGTCTACTACCATTCTCCCCGGGTACATGCCGTGGTGTATCTTTCTGTCTCGGCGCGACATCAAAACCTGATCCTCTCGCTTGCAGTCACCGTCAAGGTCCGCCATCAACTGTGCTTGAAAGCTGTACTTTCCGACACGTGAAATACATCAAGTTTGATAGAGTATCATCAGTCGGTGTGTGCGCATCTGTTCATCTTAATCCGTTTGATTTGCTCCATGTGTCGCGGAATCTACAGCATCTTCGTCCACCGCTAGGAGCACAACTCCTCCGACGTGGTTGGTTTGCTGCCCTTCGCGCCGTAGTAAGTGTTTCATGATTTACGCGCTTCATCTCACTTGCCCGTTTTTGCTTGATCAATGACATGGTCATTGAAGATCCCAATTATGTTGATCCTGTAACTCGAAAGCCCGAGTCGATGTGTAGCCCTCGGTGGCCATATCATGTCGCATATAAATATTGGGGGTGTCAGTTTGCGTGTCTCAAATTTCCTTCCTGGCATCACTGGTATTTTGTCGGGCTTAATCTCATGCTTACCTCCCCACTCGGCTCCGCTATATAACTACTCACATTTTAAACCAGTCGCTCTTTGAATTATGTCTCACCGTATTCCTCACACGAAAGACAACGTGTCTCTTCCTCCAATCTCTCAAATCTTTAGTACGTTATAGTACGCCACAATTTTCGGTGTCCTCACTCATGCACACTAGATATACCTCCAGGTCAAAGCCAGGATCCTACGTCACAATCCCAGTATGCGCAATACGCTGCCAACGGGGCATATGGACTCGCGGGATACGTTCCTCAGCAAAACGCGCAGGCAAGTGCTTCGTCTACATATCGACATCGTAACTCACGTATTCCGTTCTGTGTATAGAATCGCAGATACGCCCCCGCTCAACCTCCCGAGCAACCCCAGCCGTACACAGGCTTACATCCAGGCTCGTCCGCATTCTACGATCCAGGCTTGAGTCCGAACCGATCATCATCTAACTCTGTGCCATGCTATGGGACTTCCTATGGATACCCTAACCGCGATGAAACACCGAACCCGACGTATTACAATACCCATTCATACGTCGCCCAGTCCTCGGATTTCCATAGCTTCAGTCCGCCGCCTTTCACGCCGTCGCGTACGAACACTGCACATTTCATGGCGCCGAACGGGCACCAAGGCGATGTACGTCAGTCTTCAGGCATGGCGGCCTTCCCTGCCACGGGATACCCCCAGGCCAGGATTCACGAGCAGAGTTACGCTTTACGCGGTGATATGTCCGGTCATTCGTACGGGGAGGGCATACCAAACAGAATGGGCGGATCTCGGGAGTCCGAGCTATACCCAGACGACACCGCCAGTAAGACGAGATACGAATGTACGTATTGTGGCAAGGGCTTCAGCCGGCCCAGTGCCCTCAAGGTAAGCAACCTCTTCTGACATGTAATACGTGCATGTGCTTACAGTGGTTCCTTACTATCAGATTCACGTTATTTCTCATACCGGAGACAAAGGTAAGAGTCGGGTGATAATGCTTTTTGAGTGCAATGTTCAACGCCCTGTATAGATTTCGTCTGTCCAGAGGAGACATGTCGACGAAAATTCGGTATTCGCAGTAATATGTTGCGACACATACGTCTCGTGCACCAGAATATGCAGGCGCCGAGTGAGCACTCGTACGACGGGGCAGATTAATCCATGATGATGTTGAACGACCCGGGATTTGATTATGAACTGAACAGAGCTACTCCATTTGAATCAAGACCTGTAGTGCATATATAACCCATTCTAGCGTTCTATATAATATCTCACTCTAAATTAATTATTTACCTATACCATACAGCCCATACAGGAATAATAATACCAAGTACTTATACATGATTCCGTGGAGCGCTCTACATGTCAGAGGAGGACGAGAGTAGTCGCATCTCTCCGTTTACGGTAATTGAGGACCAAGGCGGATCCACAGTTGAACTCGGACTCGGTCATGTTTCAGAAGTCGCGCTGTCAAGCTCGGATGAACGGACTCAGGCCTTACCACTTGCCTAACCAACAATAAACCAAATCATTGCTGCTGCTAACGTCTGCGAGACGCGACGTCTACGCGTAGAATCACCAAGTCCGATCGTGTTTGATCTGCGGGTTCGGAACTCTGTTCGCCATTGAATTTTGACAGGTACAGTCATTTGATTGAAACCCTTCCGTGGTATTGATGAGCACTGCATACCTATGACCGGGATATACAACTCTCATGTATCGAGCAACGGTCGTCTTGACCTTGGTTCAACTATTGCAGAACGGCGAGGAAACGTAGCAGCTAGCCGGAGTTATCCGCGTGTGCTCCACGTGTTGATGGCCTAAATGTGGCGCCGCGTGACGTTTTACCGTTCATCCCTAGCTCTCCGTGATGTATGTTTTTCTCTGTCATAAACACTCAATCATACCATTACCAGTCACCGAGTCAGATTACCGACTTAGATTGTCAGAGCTGTAGTCGGTCGACGATGCGGAAACGATGCCAACGTCCTGATTTAATAGTGCGTGGGGCAATGTCCTGGGCCCTCCCGTTGTTTCATTCGTTCAAGTTCGCCTTCATCTAGCCAGTGACTCAGGCTGTGCTGTTAAACTAGCCTATATAGACCCTGACCTTTGCCGATATGCTTCGTCGTTCTCCCAGCCACTCCTCCCTCCTCAACGATGTACAACGATCGTCCTCGACATGATAAAAGGCATCCTTCAGATCATGGAGACCAAAACGTAGTCCTTCCCTCTATTGG